>CAJVQJ010000040.1:0-239093 GCA_911387685.1 Dolichovespula media
TATCTTCGTTGTTATCGTCCTTATTATCCTCATAATTATCGTCGTTAATATCGTCGTTATTTTGTCATAAACATCGTCGCTAATGTCGTCGCTATTTCCGTCATTATCATCGTTGTTATCGTCATAATTATCATCGTTAATATCGTCGTTATTATTGTCATTATCTTCTTTTTATCGTCGTTATTATCGTCGTTAATATCGTCGTTATTATCGTCGTTAATATCGTCATTATCATCGTTGTTATCGTCCTTATTATCCTCATAATTATCGTCGTTAATATCGTCGTTATTTTGTCACAATCATCGTCGTTAATGTCGTCGTTATTATCGTCATTATCATCGTTGTTATCGTCCTTATCATTCTCATAATTATCGTCGTTAATATCGTCGTTATTTTGTCATAATCATCGTCGTTAATGTCGTCGTTATTATCGTCATTATCTACGTTGTTATCGTCATAAATATTATCTTTAATATCGTCGTTATTATTGTCATTATCTTCTTTTTATTGTCTTTATTATCGACGTTAATATCGTCGTTATTATCGTCGTTAATATCGTCGTTAATATCGTCATTATCATCGTTGTTATCGTCCTTATTATCCTCATAATTATCGTCGTTAATATCGTCGTTATTTTGTCAAAATCATCGTCGTTAATGTCGTCGTTATTATCGTCATTATCTACGTTGTTATCGTCATAAATATCATCGATAATATCGTCGTTATTATGGTCATTTTCTTCTTTTTATCGTCGTTATTGTCGTCGTTAATATCGTCGTTATTATCGTCGTTAATATCGTCGTTAATATCGTCATTAACATCGTTGTTATCGTCCTTATTATCCTCATAATTATCGTCGTTAATATCGTCGTTATTTTGTCACAATCATCGTCGTTAATGTCGTCGTTATTATCGTCATTATCATCGTTGTTATCGTCCTTATCATCCTCATAATTATCGTCGTTAATATCGTCTTTATTTTGTCATAATCATCGTCGTTAATGTCGTCGTTATTATCGTCATTATCTACGTTGTTATCGTCATAAATATCATCGTTAATATCGTCGTTATTATTGTCATTATCTTCTTTTTATTGTCTTTATTATCGTCGTTAATATCGTCGTTATTATCGTCGTTAATATCGTCATTATCATCGTTGTTATCGTCCTTATCATCCTCTTAATTATCGTCGTTAATATCGTCGTTATTTTGTCATAATCATCGTCGTTAATGTCGTCGTTATTATCGTCATTATCATCGTTGTTATCATCCTTATCATCCTCATATTTATCGTCGTTAATATCGTCGTTATTTTGTCATAATCATCGACGATAATGTCGTCGTTATTATCGTCATTATCTTCGTTGTTATCGTCATAATTATCATCGTTAATATCGTCGTTATTATTGTCATTATCTTCTTTTTATCGTCGTTATTATCGTCGTTAATATCGTCGTTATTATCGTCGTTAATATCGTTATTATCATCGTTGTTATCGTCCTTATTATCCTCATAATTATCGTCGTTAATATCGTCGTTATTTTGTCACAATCATCGTCGTTAATGTCGTCGTTATTATCGTCATTATCATCGTTGTTATCGTCATAAATATCATCGATAATATCGTCGTTATTATTGTCATTATCTTCTTTTTATCGTCGTTATTAATGTCGTTATTATCGTCGTTAATATCGTCGTTAATATCGTCATTATCATCGTTGTTATCGTCCTTATCATCCTCATAATTATCGTCGTTAATATCGTCGTTATTTTGTCATAATCATCGTCGTTAATGTCGTCGTTATTATCGTCATTATCTACGTTGTTATCGTCATAAATATCATCGATAATATCGTCGTTATTATTGTCATTATCTTCTTTTTATCGTCGTTATTATCGTCGTTAATATCGTCGTTATTATCGTCGTTAATATCGTCGTTAATATCGTCATTATCATCGTTGTTATCGTCCTTATTATCCTCATAATTATCGTCGTTAATATCGTCGTTATTTTGTCACAATCATCGTCGTTAATGTCGTCGTTATTATCGTCATTATCATCGTTGTTATCGTCCTTATCATCCTCATAATTATCGTCGTTAATATCGTCGTTATTTTGTCATAATCATCGTCGTTAATGTCGTCGTTATTATCGTCATTATCAACGTTGTTATCGTCATAAATATTATCGTTAATATCGTCGTTATTATTGTAATTATCTTCTTTTTATTGTCTTTATTATCGTCGTTAATATCGTCGTTATTATCGTCGTTAATATCGTCGTTAATATCGTCATTATCATCGTTGTTATCGTCCTTATTATCCTCATAATTATCGTCGTTAATATCGTCGTTATTTTGTCATAATCATCGTCGTTAATGTCGTCGTTATTATCGTCATTATCATCGTTGTTATCGTCATAAATATCATCGATAATATCGTCGTTATTATTGTCATTATCTTCTTTTTATCGTCGTTATTAACGTCGTTATTATCGTCGTTAATATCGTCGTTAATATCGTCATTATCATCGTTGTTATCGTCCTTATTATCCTCATAGTTATCGTCGTTAATATCGTCGTTATTTTGTCATAAACATCGTCGCTAATGTCGTCGTTATTATCGTCATTATCATCGTTGTTATCGTCCTTTTCATCCTCAAAATTATCGTCGTTATTTTGTCATAATCATTGTCGTTAATGTCGTCGTTATTATCGTCATTATCTTCGTTGTTATCGTCCTTATTATCCTCATAATTATCGTCGTTAATATCGTCGTTATTTTGTCATAAACATCGTCGCTAATGTCGTCGCTATTTCCGTCATTATCATCGTTGTTATCGTCATAATTATCATCGTTAATATCGTCGTTATTATTGTCATTATCTTCTTTTTATCGTCGTTATTATCGTCGTTAATATCGTCGTTATTATCGTCGTTAATATCGTCATTATCATCGTTGTTATCGTCCTTATTATCCTCATAATTATCGTCGTTAATATCGTCGTTATTTTGTCACAATCATCGTCGTTAATGTCGTCGTTATTATCGTCATTATCATCGTTGTTATCGTCCTTATCATTCTCATAATTATCGTCGTTAATATCGTCGTTATTTTGTCATAATCATCGTCGTTAATGTCGTCGTTATTATCGTCATTATCTACGTTGTTATCGTCATAAATATTATCTTTAATATCGTCGTTATTATTGTCATTATCTTCTTTTTATTGTCTTTATTATCGACGTTAATATCGTCGTTATTATCGTCGTTAATATCGTCGTTAATATCGTCATTATCATCGTTGTTATCGTCCTTATTATCCTCATAATTATCGTCGTTAATATCGTCGTTATTTTGTCAAAATCATCGTCGTTAATGTCGTCGTTATTATCGTCATTATCTACGTTGTTATCGTCATAAATATCATCGATAATATCGTCGTTATTATTGTCATTATCTTCTTTTTATCGTCGTTATTGTCGTCGTTAATATCGTCGTTATTATCGTCGTTAATATCGTCGTTAATATCGTCATTATCATCGTTGTTATCGTCCTTATTATCCTCATAATTATCGTCGTTAATATCGTCGTTATTTTGTCACAATCATCGTCGTTAATGTCGTCGTTATTATCGTCATTATCATCGTTGTTATCGTCCTTATCATCCTCATAATTATCGTCGTTAATATCGTCTTTATTTTGTCATAATCATCGTCGTTAATGTCGTCGTTATTATCGTCTTTCTCTACGTTGTTATCGTCATAAATATCATCGTTAATATCGTCGTTATTATTGTCATTATCTTCTTTTTATTGTCTTTATTATCGTCGTTAATATCGTCGTTATTATCGTCGTTAATATCGTCATTATCATCGTTGTTATCGTCCTTATCATCCTCTTAATTATTGTCGTTAATATTGTCGTTATTTTGTCATAATCATCGTCGTTAATGTCGTCGTTATTATCGTCATTATCATCGTTGTTATCATCCTTATCATCCTCATATTTATCGTCGTTAATATCGTCGTTATTTTGTCATAATCATCGACGATAATGTCGTCGTTATTATCGTCATTATCTTCGTTGTTATCGTCATAATTATCATCGTTAATATCGTCGTTATTATTGTCATTATCTTCTTTTTATCGTCGTTATTATCGTCGTTAATATCGTCGTTATTATCGTCGATAATATCGTCGTTAATATCGTCATTATCATCGTTGTTATCGTCCTTATTATCCTCATAATTATCGTCGTTAATATCGTCGTTATTTTGTCATAATCATCGTCGTTAATGTCGTCGTTATTATCGTCATTATCAACGTTGTTATCGTCATAAATATTATCGTTAATATCGTCGTTATTATTGTCATTATCTTCTTTTTATTGTCTTTATTATCGTCGTTAATATCGTCGTTATTATCGTCGTTAATATCGTCGTTAATATCGTCATTATCATCGTTGTTATCGTCCTTATTATCCTCATAATTATCGTCGTTAATATCGTCGTTATTTTGTCATAATCATCTTCGTTAATGTCGTCGTTATTATCGTCATTATCATCGTTGTTATCGTCATAAATATCATCGATAATATCGTCGTTAATATTGTCATTATCTTCTTTTTATCGTCGTTATTAACGTCGTTATTATCGTCGTTAATATCGTCATTATCATCGTTGTTATCGTCCTTATTATCCTCATAGTTATCGTCGTTAATATCGTCGTTATTTTGTCATAAACATCGTCGCTAATGTCGTCGTTATTATCGTCATTATCATCGTTGTTATCGTCCTTATCATCCTCATAATTATCGTCGTTAATATCGTCGTTATTTTGTCATAATCATTGTCGTTAATGTCGTCGTTATTATCGTCATTATCTTCGTTGTTATCGTCCTTATTATCCTCATAATTATCGTCGTTAATATCGTCGTTATTTTGTCATAAACATCGTCGCTAATGTCGTCGTTATTTCCGTCATTATCATCGTTGTTATCGTCCTTATCATCCTCATAATTATCGTCGTTAATATCGTCGTTATTTTGTCATAAACATCGTCGCTAATGTCGTCGTTATTATCGTCATTATCATCGTTGTTATCGTCCTTATCATCCTCATAATTATCGTCGTTAATATCGTCGTTATTTTGTCATAATCATCGACGATAATGTCGTTGTTATTATCGTCATTATCTTCGTTGTTATCATCATAATTATCATCGTTAATATCGTCGTTATTATTGTCATTATCTTCTTTTTATCGTCGTTATTATCGTCGTTAATATCGTCGTTATTATCGTCGTTAATATCGTCATTATCATCGTTGTTATCGTCCTTATTATCCTCATAATTATCGTCGTTAATATCGTCGTTATTTTGTCACAATCATCGTCGTTAATGTCGTCGTTATTATCGTCATTATCATCGTTGTTATCGTCATAAATATCATCGATAATATCGTCGTTATTATTGTCATTATCTTCTTTTTATCGTCGTTATTAATGTCGTTATTATCGTCGTTAATATCGTCGTTAATATCGTCATTATCATCGTTGTTATCGTCCTTATCATCCTCATAATTATCGTCGTTAATATCGTCGTTATTTTGTCATAATCATCGTCGTTAATGTCGTCGTTATTATCGTCATTATCTACGTTGTTATCGTCATAAATATCATCGATAATATCGTCGTTATTATTGTCATTATCTTCTTTTTATCGTCGTTATTATCGTCGTTAATATCGTCGTTATTATCGTCGTTAATTTCGTCGTTAATATCGTCATTATCATCGTTGTTATCGTCCTTATTATCCTCATAATTATCGTCGTTAATATCGTCGTTATTTTGTCACAATCATCGTCGTTAATGTCGTCGTTATTATCGTCATTATCATCGTTGTTATCGTCCTTATCATCCTCATAATTATCGTCGTTAATATCGTCGTTATTTTGTCATAATCATCGTCGTTAATGTCGTCGTTATTATCGTCATTATCAACGTTGTTATCGTCATAAATATTATCGTTAATATCGTCGTTATTATTGTCATTATCTTCTTTTTATTGTCTTTATTATCGTCGTTAATATCGTCGTTATTATCGTCGTTAATATCGTCGTTAATATCGTCATTATCATCGTTGTTATCGTCCTTATTATCCTCATAATTATCGTCGTTAATATCGTCGTTATTTTGTCATAATCATCGTCGTTAATGTCGTCGTTATTATCGTCATTATCATCGTTGTTATCGTCATAAATATCATCGATAATATCGTCGTTATTATTGTCATTATCTTCTTTTTATCGTCGTTATTAACGTCGTTATTATCGTCGTTAATATCGTCGTTAATATCGTCATTATCATCGTTGTTATCGTCCTTATTATCCTCATAGTTATCGTCGTTAATATCGTCGTTATTTTGTCATAAACATCGTCGCTAATGTCGTCGTTATTATCGTCATTATCATCGTTGTTATCGTCCTTATCATCCTCATAATTATCGTCGTTAATATCGTCGTTATTTTGTCATAATCATTGTCGTTAATGTCGTCGTTATTATCGTCATTATCTTCGTTGTTATCGTCCTTATTATCCTCATAATTATCGTCGTTAATATCGTCGTTATTTTGTCATAAACATCGTCGCTAATGTCGTCGTTATTTCCGTCATTATCATCGTTGTTATCGTCCTTATCATCCTCATAATTATCGTCGTTAATATCGTCGTTATTTTGTCATAAACATCGTCGCTAATGTCGTCGTTATTATCGTCATTATCATCGTTGTTATCGTCCTTATCATCCTCATAATTATCGTCGTTAATATCGTCGTTATTTTGTCATAATCATCGACGATAATGTCGTTGTTATTATCGTCATTATCTTCGTTGTTATCGTTATAATTATCATCGTTAATATCGTCGTTATTATTGTCATTATCTTCTTTTTATCGTCGTTATTATCGTCGTTAATATCGTCGTTATTATCGTCGTTAATATCGTCATTATCATCGTTGTTATCGTCCTTATTATCCTCATAGTTATCGTCGTTAATATCGTCGTTATTTTGTCATAAACATCGTCGCTAATGTCGTCGTTATTATCGTCATTATCATCGTTGTTATCGTCCTCATCATCCTCATAATTATCGTCGTTAATATCGTCGTTATTTTGTCATAATCATTGTCGTTAATGTCGTCGTTATTATCGTCATTATCTTCGTTGTTATCGTCCTTATCATCCTCATAATTATCGTCGTTAATATCGTCGTTATTTTGTCATAATCATCGTCGTTAATGTCGTCTTTATTATCGTCATTGTCTACGTTGTTATCGTCATAAATATCATCGATAAAATCGTCGTTATTATTGTCATTATCTTCTTTTTATCGTCGTTTTTAACGTCGTTATTATCGTCGTTAATATCGTCGTTAATATCGTCATTATAATCGTTGTTATCGTCCTTATTATCCTCATAATTATCGTCGTTAATATCGTCGTTATTTTGTCATAAACATCGTCGCTAATGTCGTCGTTATTATCGTCATTATCATCGTTGTTATCGTCCTTATCATCCTCATAATTATCGTCGTTAATATCGTCGTTATTTTGTCATAATCATCGTCGTTAATGTCGTCGTTATTATCGTCATTATCATCGTTGTTATCGTCCTTATTATCCTCATAATTATCGTCGTTAATATCGTAGTTATTTTGTCACAATCATCGTCGTCTATGTCGTCGTTATTATCGTCATTATCATCGTTGTTATCGTCCTTATCATCCTCATAATTATCGTCGTTAATATCGTCGTTATTTTGTCATAATCATCGTCGTTAATGTCGTCGTTATTATCGTCATTATCTACGTTGTTATCGTCATAAATATTATCTTTAATATCGTCGTTATTATTGTCATTATCTTCTCTTTATTGTCTTTATTATCGTCGTTAATATCGTCGTTATTATCGTCGTTAATATCGTCGTTAATATCGTCATTATCATCGTTGTTATCGTCCTTATTATCCTCATAATTATCGTCGTTAATATCGTCGTTATTTTGTCATAATCATCGTCGTTAATGTCGTCGTTATTATCGTCATTATCTACGTTGTTATCGTCATAAATATCATCGATAATATCGTCGTTATTATTGTCATTATCTTCTTTTTATCGTCGTTATTAACGTCGTTATTATCGTCGTTAATATCGTCGTTAATATCGTCATTATCATCGTTGTTATCGTCCTTATCATCCTCATAATTATCGTCGTTATTTTGTCATAATCATCGTCGTTAATGTCGTCGTTATTATCGTCATTATCTACGTTGTTATCGTCATAAATATCATCGATAATATCGTCGTTATTATTGTCATTATCTTCTTTTTGTCGTCGTTTTTAACGTCGTTATTATCGTCGTTAATATCGTCGTTAATATCGTCATTATAATCGTTGTTATCGTCCTTATTATCCTCATAATTATCGTCGTTAATATCGTCGTTATTTTGTCATAAACATCGTCGCTAATGTCGTCGTTATTATCGTAATTATCTACGTTGTTATCGTCATAAATATCATCGATAATATCGTCGTTATTATTGTCATTATCTTCTTTTTATCGTCGTTTTTAACGTCGTTATTATCGTCGTTAATATCGTCGTAAATATCGTCATTATAATCGTTGTTATCGTCCTTATTATCCTCATAATTATCGTCGTTAATATCGTCGTTATTTTGTCCTAAATATCGTCGCTAATGTCGTCGTTATTATCGTCATTATCATCGTTGTTATCGTCCTTATCATCCTCATAATTATCGTCGTTAATATCGTCGCTATTTTGTCATAATCATCGACGATAATGTCGTCGTTATTATCGTCATTATCTTCGTTGTTATCGTCATAATTATCATCGTTAATATCGTCGTTATTATTGTCATTATCTTCTTTTTATCGTCGTTATTATCGTCGTTAATATCGTCGTTATTATCGTCGTTAATATCGTCATTATCATCGTTGTTATCGTCCTTATTATCCTCATAATTATCGTCGTTAATATCGTCGTTATTTTGTCACAATCATCGTCGTTAATGTCGTCGTTATTATCGTCATTATCAACGTTGTTATCGTCATAAATATTATCGTTAATATCGTCGTTATTATTGTCATTATCTTCTTTTTATTGTCTTTATTATCGTCGTTAATATCGTCGTTATTATCGTCGTTAATATCGTCGTTAATATCGTCATTATCATCGTTGTTATCGTCCTTATTATCCTCATAATTATCGTCGTTAATATCGTCGTTATTTTGTCATAATCATCGTCGTTAATGTCGTCGTTATTATCGTCATTATCATCGTTGTTATCGTCATAAATATCATCGATAATATCGTCGTTATTATTGTCATTATCTTCTTTTTATCGTCGTTATTAACGTCGTTATTATCGTCGTTAATATCGTCGTTAATATCGTCATTATCATCGTTGTTATCGTCCTTATTATCCTCATAGTTATCGTCGTTAATATCGTCGTTATTTTGTCATAAACATCGTCGCTAATGTCGTCGTTATTATCGTCATTATCATCGTTGTTATCGTCCTTATCATCCTCATAATTATCGTCGTTAATATCGTCGTTATTTTGTCATAATCATTGTCGTTAATGTCGTCGTTATTATCGTCATTATCTTCGTTGTTATCGTCCTTATTATCCTCATAATTATCGTCGTTAATATCGTCGTTATTTTGTCATAAACATCGTCGCTAATGTCGTCGTTATTTCCGTCATTATCATCGTTGTTATCGTCCTTATCATCCTCATAATTATCGTCGTTAATATCGTCGTTATTTTGTCATAAACATCGTCGCTAATGTCGTCGTTATTATCGTCATTATCATCGTTGTTATCGTCCTTATCATCCTCATAATTATCGTCGTTAATATCGTCGTTATTTTGTCATAATCATCGACGATAATGTCGTTGTTATTATCGTCATTATCTTCGTTGTTATCGTCATAATTATCATCGTTAATATCGTCGTTATTATTGTCATTATCTTCTTTTTATCGTCGTTATTATCGTCGTTAATATCGTCGTTATTATCGTCGTTAATATCGTCATTATCATCGTTGTTATCGTCCTTATTATCCTCATAGTTATCGTCGTTAATATCGTCGTTATTTTGTCATAAACATCGTCGCTAATGTCGTCGTTATTATCGTCATTATCATCGTTGTTATCGTCCTCATCATCCTCATAATTATCGTCGTTAATATCGTCGTTATTTTGTCATAATCATTGTCGTTAATGTCGTCGTTATTATCGTCATTATCTTCGTTGTTATCGTCCTTATCATCCTCATAATTATCGTCGTTAATATCGTCGTTATTTTGTCATAATCATCGTCGTTAATGTCGTCTTTATTATCGTCATTGTCTACGTTGTTATCGTCATAAATATCATCGATAAAATCGTCGTTATTATTGTCATTATCTTCTTTTTATCGTCGTTTTTAACGTCGTTATTATCGTCGTTAATATCGTCGTTAATATCGTCATTATAATCGTTGTTATCGTCCTTATTATCCTCATAATTATCGTCGTTAATATCGTCGTTATTTTGTCATAAACATCGTCGCTAATGTCGTCGTTATTATCGTCATTATCATCGTTGTTATCGTCCTTATCATCCTCATAATTATCGTCGTTAATATCGTCGTTATTTTGTCATAATCATCGTCGTTAATGTCGTCGTTATTATCGTCATTATCATCGTTGTTATCGTCCTTATTATCCTCATAATTATCGTCGTTAATATCGTAGTTATTTTGTCACAATCATCGTCGTTTATGTCGTCGTTATTATCGTCATTATCATCGTTGTTATCGTCCTTATCATCCTCATAATTATCGTCGTTAATATCGTCGTTATTTTGTCATAATCATCGTCGTTAATGTCGTCGTTATTATCGTCATTATCTACGTTGTTATCGTCATAAATATTATCTTTAATATCGTCGTTATTATTGTCATTATCTTCTCTTTATTGTCTTTATTATCGTCGTTAATATCGTCGTTATTATCGTCGTTAATATCGTCGTTAATATCGTCATTATCATCGTTGTTATCGTCCTTATTATCCTCATAATTATCGTCGTTAATATCGTCGTTATTTTCTCATAATCATCGTCGTTAATGTCGTCGTTATTATCGTCATTATCTACGTTGTTATCGTCATAAATATCATCGATAATATCGTCGTTATTATTGTCATTATCTTCTTTTTATCGTCGTTATTAACGTCGTTATTATCGTCGTTAATATCGTCGTTAATATCGTCATTATCATCGTTGTTATCGTCCTTATCATCCTCATAATTATCGTCGTTATTTTGTCATAATCATCGTCGTTAATGTCGTCGTTATTATCGTCATTATCTACGTTGTTATCGTCATAAATATCATCGATAATATCGTCGTTATTATTGTCATTATCTTCTTTTTGTCGTCGTTTTTAACGTCGTTATTATCGTCGTTAATATCGTCGTTAATATCGTCATTATAATCGTTGTTATCGTCCTTATTATCCTCATAATTATCGTCGTTAATATCGTCGTTATTTTGTCATAAACATCGTCGCTAATGTCGTCGTTATTATCGTAATTATCTACGTTGTTATCGTCATAAATATCATCGATAATATCGTCGTTATTATTGTCATTATCTTCTTTTTATCGTCGTTTTTAACGTCGTTATTATCGTCGTTAATATCGTCGTAAATATCGTCATTATAATCGTTGTTATCGTCCTTATTATCCTCATAATTATCGTCGTTAATATCGTCGTTATTTTGTCCTAAATATCGTCGCTAATGTCGTCGTTATTATCGTCATTATCATCGTTGTTATCGTCCTTATCATCCTCATAATTATCGTCGTTAATATCGTCGTTATTTTGTCATAATCATCGACGATAATGTCGTCGTTATTATCGTCATTATCTTCGTTGTTATCGTCATAATTATCATCGTTAATATCGTCGTTATTATTGTCATTATCTTCTTTTTATCGTCGTTATTATCGTCGTTAATATCGTCGTTATTATCGTCGTTAATATCGTCATTATCATCGTTGTTATCGTCCTTATTATCCTCATAATTATCGTCGTTAATATCGTCGTTATTTTGTCACAATCATCGTCGTTAATGTCGTCCTTATTATCGTCATTATCATCGTTGTTATCGTCCTTATCATCCTCATAATTATCGTCGTTAATATCGTCGTTATTTTGTCATAATCATCGTCGTTAATGTCGTCGTTATTATCGTCATTATCTACGTTGTTATCGTCATAAATATTATCTTTAATATCGTCGTTATTATTGTCATTATCTTCTTTTTATTGTCATTATTATCGACGTTAATATCGTCGTTATTATCGTCGTTAATATCGTCGTTAATATCGTCATTATCATCGTTGTTATCGTCCTTATTATCCTCATAATTATCGTCGTTAATATCGTCGTTATTTTGTCATAATCATCGTCGTTAATGTCGTCGTTATTATCGTCATTATCTACGTTGTTATCGTCATAAATATCATCGATAATATCGTTGTTATTATTGTCATTATCTTCTTTTTATCGTCGTTTTTAACGTCGTTATTATCGTCGTTAATATCGTCGTTAATATCGTCATTATAATCGTTGTTATCGTCCTTATTATCCTCATAATTATCGTCGTTAATATCGTCGTTATTTTGTCATAAACATCGTCGCTAATGTCGTCGTTAATATCGTCATTATCATCGTTGTTATCGTTCTTATTATCCTCATAATTATCGTCGTTAATATCGTCGTTATTTTGTCATAAACATCGTCGCTAATGTCGTCGTTATTATCGTCATTATCATCGTTGTTATCGTCCTTATCATCCTCATAATTATCGTCGTTAATATCGTCGTTATTTTGTCATAATCATCGTCGTTAATGTCTTCGTTATTATCGTCATTATCATCGTTGTTATCATCCTTATCATCCTCATAATTATCGTCGTTAATATCGTCGTTATTTTGTCATAATCATCGACGATAATGTCGTCGTTATTATCGTCATTATCTTCGTTGTTATCGTCATAATTATCATCGTTAATATCGTCGTTATTATTGTCATTATCTTCTTTTTATCGTCGTTATTATCGTCGTTAATATCGTCGTTATTATCGTCGTTAATATCGTCATTATCATCGTTGTTTTCGTCCTTATCATCCTCATAATCATCGTCGTTAATATCGTCGTTATTATCGTCATTATCTACGTTGTTATCGTCATAAATATCATCGATAATATCGTCGTTATTATTGTCATTATCTTCTTTTTATCGTCGTTATTAACGTCGTTATTATCGTCGTTAATATCGTCGTTAATATCGTCATTATCATCGTTGTTATCGTCCTTATCATCCTCATAATTATCGTCGTTAATATCGTCGTTATTTTGTCATAATCATCGTCGTTAATGTCGTCGTTATTATGGTCGTTAATATCGTCTTTATTATCGTCGTTATTATCGTCGTTAATATCGTCGTTATTATTGTCATTATCTTCTTTTTATCGTCGTTATTATCGTCGTTAATATCGTCGTTATTATCGTCGTTAATATCGTCGTTAATATCGTCATTATCATCGTTGTTATCGTCCTTATCATCCTCATAATTATCGTCGTTAATATCGTCGTTATTTTGTCATAATCATCGTCGTTAATGTCGTCGTTATTATCGTCATTATCTACGTTGTTATCGTCATAAATATTATCTTTAATAACGTCGTTATTATTGTCATTATCTTCTTTTTATTGTCTTTATTATCGTCGTTAATATCGTCGTTATTATCGTCGTTAATATCGTCGTTAATATCGTCATTATCATCGTTGTTATCGTCCTTCTTATCCTCATAATTATCGTCGTTAATATCGTCGTTATTTTGTCACAATCATCGTCGTTAATGTCGTCGTTATTATCGTCATTATCATCGTTTTTATCGTCCTTATCATCCTCATAATTATCATCGTTAATATCGTCGTTATTATTGTCATTATCTTCTTTTTATCGTCGTTATTATCGTCGTTAATATCGTCGTTATTATCGTCGTTAATATCGTCATTATCATCGTTGTTATCGTCCTTATTATCCTCATAATTATCGTCGTTAATATCGTCGTTATTTTGTCACAATCATCGTCGTTAATGTCGTCGTTATTATCGTCATTATCATCGTTGTTATCGTCCTTATCATCCTCATAATCATCGTCGTTAATATCGTCGTTATTTTGTCATAATCATCGTCGTTAATGTCGTCGTTATTATCGTCATTATCTACGTTGTTATCGTCATAAATATTATCTTTAATATCGTCGTTATTATTGTCATTATCTCCTTTTTATTGTCTTTATTATCGACGTTAATATCGTCGTTATTATCGTCGTTAATATCGTCGTTAATATCGTCATTATCATCGTTGTTATCGTCCTTATTATCCTCATAATTATCGTCGTTAATATCGTCGTTATTTTGTCATAATCATCGTCGTTAATGTCGTCGTTATTATCGTCATTATCTACGTTGTTATCGTCATAAATATCATCGATAATATCGTCGTTATTATTGTCATTATCTTCTTTTTATCGTCGTTATTAACGTCGTTATTATCGTCGTTAATATCGTCGTTAATATCGTCATTATCATCGTTGTTATCGTCCTTATCATCCTCATAATTATCGTCGTTAATATCGTCGTTATTTTGTCATAATCATCGTCGTTAATGTCGTCGTTATTATCGTCATTATCTACGTTGTTATCGTCATAAATATCATCGATAATATCGTCGTTATTATTGTCATTATCTTCTTTTTATCGTCGTTTTTAACGTCGTTATTATCGTCGTTAATATCGTCGTTAATATCGTCATTATAATCGTTGTTATCGTCCTTATTATCCTCATAATTATCGTCGTTAATATCGTCGTTATTTTGTCATAAACATCGTCGCTAATGTCGTCGTTATTATCGTCATTATCATCGTTGTTATCGTCCTTATCATCCTCATAATTATCGTCGTTAATATCGTCGTTATTTTGTCATAATCATCGTCGTTAATGTCTTCGTTATTATCGTCATTATCATCGTTGTTATCATCCTTATCATCCTCTTAATTATCGTCGTTAATATCGTCGTTATTTTGTCATAATCATCGACGATAATGTCGTCGTTATTATCGTCATTATCTTCGTTGTTATCGTCATAATTATCATCGTTAATATCGTCGTTATTATTGTCATTATCTTCTTTTTATCGTCGTTATTATCGTCGTTAATATCGTCGTTATTATCGTCGTTAATATCGTCATTATCATCGTTGTTATCGTCCTTATCATCCTCATAATCATCGTCGTTAATGTCGTCGTTATTATCGTCATTATCTACGTTGTTATCGTCATAAATATTATCTTTAATATCGTCGTTATTATTGTCATTATCTTCTTTTTATTGTCTTTATTATCGACGTTAATATCGTCGTTATTATCGTCGTTAATATCGTCGTTAATATCGTCATTATCATCGTTGTTATCGTCCTTATTATCCTCATAATTATCGTCGTTAATATCGTCGTTATTTTGTCATAATCATCGTCGTTAATGTCGTCGTTATTATCGTCATTATCTACGTTGTTATCGTCATAATTATCATCGATAATATCGTCGTTATTATTGTCATTATCTTCTTTTTATCGTCGTTATTAACGTCGTTATTATCGTCGTTAATATCGTCGTTAATATCGTCATTATCATCGTTGTTATCGTCCTTATCATCATCATAATTATCGTCGTTAATATCGTCGTTATTTTGTCATAATCATCGTCGTTAATGTCGTCGTTATTATCGTCATTATCTACGTTGTTATCGTCATAAATATCGTCGATAATATCGTCGTTATTATTGTCATTATCTTCTTTTTATCGTCGTTTTTAACGTCGTTATTATCGTCGTTAATATCGTCGTTAATATCGTCATTATAATCGTTGTTATCGTCCTTATTATCCTCATAATTATCGTCGTTAATATCGTCGTTATTTTGTCATAAACATCGTCGCTAATGTCGTCGTTATTATCGTCATTATCATCGTTGTTATCGTCCTTATCATCCTCATAATTATCGTCGTTAATATCGTCGTTATTTTGTCATAATCATCGTCGTTAATGTCTTCGTTATTATCGTCATTATCATCGTTGTTATCATCCTTATCATCCTCATAATTATCGTCGTTAATATCGTCGTTATTTTGTCATAATCATCGACGATAATGTCGTCGTTATTATCGTCATTATCTTCGTTGTTATCGTCATAATTATCATCGTTAATATCGTCGTTATTATTGTCATTATCTTCTTTTTATCGTCGTTATTATCGTCGTTAATATCGTCGTTATTATCGTCGTTAATATCGTCATTATCATCGTTGTTATCGTCCTTATCATCCTCATAATCATCGTCGTTAATGTCGTCGTTATTATCGTCATTATCTACGTTGTTATCGTCATAAATATCATCGATAATATCGTCGTTATTATTGTCATTATCTTCTTTTTATCGTCGTTATTAACGTCGTTATTATCGTCGTTAATATCGTCGTTAATATCGTCATTATCATCGTTGTTATCGTCCTTATCATCCTCATAATTATCGTCGTTAATATCGTCGTTATTTTGTCATAATCATCGTCGTTAATGTCGTCGTTATTATGGTCGTTAATATCGTCGTTATTATCGTCGTTATTATCGTCGTTAATATCGTCGTTATTATTGTCATTATCTTCTTTTTATCGTCGTTATTATCGTCGTTAATATCGTCGTTATTATCGTCGTTAATATCGTCGTTAATATCGTCATTATCATCGTTGTTATCGTCCTTATCATCCTCATAATTATCGTCGTTAATATCGTCGTTATTTTGTCATAATCATCGTCGTTAATGTCGTCGTTATTATCGTCATTATCTACGTTGTTATCGTCATAAATATTATCTTTAATAACGACGATATTATTGTCATTATCTTCTTTTTATTGTCTTTATTATCGTCGTTAATATCGTCGTTATTATCGTCGTTAATATCGTCGTTAATATCGTCATTATCATCGTTGTTATCGTCCTTCTTATCCTCATAATTATCGTCGTTAATATCGTCGTTATTTTGTCACAATCATCGTCGTTAATGTCGTCGTTATTATCGTCATTATCATCGTTTTTATCGTCCTTATCATCCTCATAATTATCGTCGTTAATATCGTCGTTATTTTGTCATAAACATCGTCGCTAATGTCGTCGTTATTATCGTCATTATCATCGTTGTTATCGTCCTTATCATCCTCATAATTATCGTCGTTAATATCGTCGTTATTTTGTCATAATCATCGACGATAATGTCGTCGTTATTATCGTCATTATCTTCGTTGTTATCGTCATAATTATCATCGTTAATATCGTCGTTATTATTGTCATTATCTTCTTTTTATCGTCGTTATTATCGTCGTTAATATCGTCGTTATTATCGTCGTTAATATCGTCATTATCATCGTTGTTATCGTCCTTATTATCCTCATAATTATCGTCGTTAATATCGTCGTTATTTTGTCACAATCATCGTCGTTAATGTCGTCGTTATTATCGTCATTATCATCGTTGTTATCGTCCTTATCATCCTCATAATCATCGTCGTTAATATCGTCGTTATTTTGTCATAATCATCGTCGTTAATGTCGTCGTTATTATCGTCATTATCTACGTTGTTATCGTCATAAATATTATCTTTAATATCGTCGTTATTATTGTCATTATCTTCTTTTTATTGTCTTTATTATCGACGTTAATATCGTCGTTATTATCGTCGTTAATATCGTCGTTAATATCGTCATTATCATCGTTGTTATCGTCCTTATTATCCTCATAATTATCGTCGTTAATATCGTCGTTATTTTGTCATAATCATCGTCGTTAATGTCGTCGTTATTATCGTCATTATCTACGTTGTTATCGTCATAAATATCATCGATAATATCGTCGTTATTATTGTCATTATCTTCTTTTTATCGTCGTTATTAACGTCGTTATTATCGTCGTTAATATCGTCGTTAATATCGTCATTATCATCGTTGTTATCGTCCTTATCATCCTCATAATTATCGTCGTTAATATCGTCGTTATTTTGTCATAATCATCGTCGTTAATGTCTTCGTTATTATCGTCATTATCATCGTTGTTATCATCCTTATCATCCTCTTAATTATCGTCGTTAATATCGTCGTTATTTTGTCATAATCATCGACGATAATGTCGTCGTTATTATCGTCATTATCTTCGTTGTTATCGTCATAATTATCATCGTTAATATCGTCGTTATTATTGTCATTATCTTCTTTTTATCGTCGTTATTATCGTCGTTAATATCGTCGTTATTATCGTCGTTAATATCGTCATTATCATCGTTGTTATCGTCCTTATCATCCTCATAATCATCGTCGTTAATGTCGTCGTTATTATCGTCATTATCTACGTTGTTATCGTCATAAATATTATCTTTAATATCGTCGTTATTATTGTCATTATCTTCTTTTTATTGTCTTTATTATCGACGTTAATATCGTCGTTATTATCGTCGTTAATATCGTCGTTAATATCGTCATTATCATCGTTGTTATCGTCCTTATTATCCTCATAATTATCGTCGTTAATATCGTCGTTATTTTGTCATAATCATCGTCGTTAATGTCGTCGTTATTATCGTCATTATCTACGTTGTTATCGTCATAATTATCATCGATAATATCGTCGTTATTATTGTCATTATCTTCTTTTTATCGTCGTTATTAACGTCGTTATTATCGTCGTTAATATCGTCGTTAATATCGTCATTATCATCGTTGTTATCGTCCTTATCATCATCATAATTATCGTCGTTAATATCGTCGTTATTTTGTCATAATCATCGTCGTTAATGTCGTCGTTATTATCGTCATTATCTACGTTGTTATCGTCATAAATATTATCTTTAATAACGTCGTTATTATTGTCATTATCTTCTTTTTATTGTCTTTATTATCGTCGTTAATATCGTCGTTATTATCGTCGTTAATATCGTCGTTAATATCGTCATTATCATCGTTGTTATCGTCCTTCTTATCCTCATAATTATCGTCGTTAATATCGTCGTTATTTTGTCACAATCATCGTCGTTAATGTCGTCGTTATTATCGTCATTATCATCGTTTTTATCGTCCTTATCATCCTCATAATTATCGTCGTTAATATCGTCGTTATTTTGTCATAAACATCGTCGCTAATGTCGTCGTTATTATCGTCATTATCATCGTTGTTATCGTCCTTATCATCCTCATAATTATCGTCGTTAATATCGTCGTTATTTTGTCATAATCATCGACGATAATGTCGTCGTTATTATCGTCATTATCTTCGTTGTTATCGTCATAATTATCATCGTTAATATCGTCGTTATTATTGTCATTATCTTCTTTTTATCGTCGTTATTATCGTCGTTAATATCGTCGTTATTATCGTCGTTAATATCGTCATTATAATCGTTGTTATCGTCCTTATTATCCTCATAATTATCGTCGTTAATATCGTCGTTATTTTGTCATAAACATCGTCGCTAATGTCGTCGTTATTATCGTCATTATCATCGTTGTTATCGTCCTTATCATCCTCATAATTATCGTCGTTAATATCGTCGTTATTTTGTCATAATCATCGTCGTTAATGTCTTCGTTATTATCGTCATTATCATCGTTGTTATCATCCTTATCATCCTCTTAATTATCGTCGTTAATATCGTCGTTATTTTGTCATAATCATCGACGATAATGTCGTCGTTATTATCGTCATTATCTTCGTTGTTATCGTCATAATTATCATCGTTAATATCGTCGTTATTATTGTCATTATCTTCTTTTTATCGTCGTTATTATCGTCGTTAATATCGTCGTTATTATCGTCGTTAATATCGTCATTATCATCGTTGTTATCGTCCTTATCATCCTCATAATCATCGTCGTTAATGTCGTCGTTATTATCGTCATTATCTACGTTGTTATCGTCATAAATATTATCTTTAATATCGTCGTTATTATTGTCATTATCTTCTTTTTATTGTCTTTATTATCGACGTTAATATCGTCGTTATTATCGTCGTTAATATCGTCGTTAATATCGTCATTATCATCGTTGTTATCGTCCTTATTATCCTCATAATTATCGTCGTTAATATCGTCGTTATTTTGTCATAATCATCGTCGTTAATGTCGTCGTTATTATCGTCATTATCTACGTTGTTATCGTCATAATTATCATCGATAATATCGTCGTTATTATTGTCATTATCTTCTTTTTATCGTCGTTATTAACGTCGTTATTATCGTCGTTAATATCGTCGTTAATATCGTCATTATCATCGTTGTTATCGTCCTTATCATCATCATAATTATCGTCGTTAATATCGTCGTTATTTTGTCATAATCATCGTCGTTAATGTCGTCGTTATTATCGTCATTATCTACGTTGTTATCGTCATAAATATTATCTTTAATAACGACGATATTATTGTCATTATCTTCTTTTTATTGTCTTTATTATCGTCGTTAATATCGTCGTTATTATCGTCGTTAATATCGTCGTTAATATCGTCATTATCATCGTTGTTATCGTCCTTCTTATCCTCATAATTATCGTCGTTAATATCGTCGTTATTTTGTCACAATCATCGTCGTTAATGTCGTCGTTATTATCGTCATTATCATCGTTTTTATCGTCCTTATCATCCTCATAATTATCGTCGTTAATATCGTCGTTATTTTGTCATAAACATCGTCGCTAATGTCGTCGTTATTATCGTCATTATCATCGTTGTTATCGTCCTTATCATCCTCATAATTATCGTCGTTAATATCGTCGTTATTTTGTCATAATCATCGACGATAATGTCGTCGTTATTATCGTCATTATCTTCGTTGTTATCGTCATAATTATCATCGTTAATATCGTCGTTATTATTGTCATTATCTTCTTTTTATCGTCGTTATTATCGTCGTTAATATCGTCGTTATTATCGTCGTTAATATCGTCATTATCATCGTTGTTATCGTCCTTATTATCCTCATAATTATCGTCGTTAATATCGTCGTTATTTTGTCACAATCATCGTCGTTAATGTCGTCGTTATTATCGTCATTATCATCGTTGTTATCGTCCTTATCATCCTCATAATCATCGTCGTTAATATCGTCGTTATTTTGTCATAATCATCGTCGTTAATGTCGTCGTTATTATCGTCATTATCTACGTTGTTATCGTCATAAATATTATCTTTAATATCGTCGTTATTATTGTCATTATCTTCTTTTTATTGTCTTTATTATCGTCGTTAATATCGTCGTTATTATCGTCGTTAATATCGTCGTTAATATCGTCATTATCATCGTTGTTATCGTCCTTATTATCCTCATAATTATCGTCGTTAATATCGTCGTTATTTTGTCATAATCATCGTCGTTAATGTCGTCGTTATTATCGTCATTATCTACGTTGTTATCGTCATAATTATCATCGATAATATCGTCGTTATTATTGTCATTATCTTCTTTTTATCGTCGTTATTAACGTCGTTATTATCGTCGTTAATATCGTCGTTAATATCGTCATTATCATCGTTGTTATCGTCCTTATCATCATCATAATTATCGTCGTTAATATCGTCGTTATTTTGTCATAATCATCGTCGTTAATGTCGTCGTTATTATCGTCATTATCTACGTTGTTATCGTCATAAATATCGTCGATAATATCGTCGTTATTATTGTCATTATCTTCTTTTTATCGTCGTTTTTAACGTCGTTATTATCGTCGTTAATATCGTCGTTAATATCGTCATTATAATCGTTGTTATCGTCCTTATTATCCTCATAATTATCGTCGTTAATATCGTCGTTATTTTGTCATAAACATCGTCGCTAATGTCGTCGTTATTATCGTCATTATCATCGTTGTTATCGTCCTTATCATCCTCATAATTATCGTCGTTAATATCGTCGTTATTTTGTCATAATCATCGTCGTTAATGTCGTCGTTATTATCGTCATTATCATCGTTGTTATCATCCTTATCATCCTCATAATTATCGTCGTTAATATCGTCGTTATTTTGTCATAATCATCGACGATAATGTCGTCGTTATTATCGTCATTATCTTCGTTGTTATCGTCATAATTATCATCGTTAATATCGTCGTTATTATTGTCATTATCTTCTTTTTATCGTCGTTATTATCGTCGTTAATATCGTCGTTATTATCGTCGTTAATATCGTCATTATCATCGTTGTTATCGTCCTTATCATCCTCATAATCATCGTCGTTAATGTCGTCGTTATTATCGTCATTATCTACGTTGTTATCGTCATAAATATCATCGATAATATCGTCGTTATTATTGTCATTATCTTCTTTTTATCGTCGTTATTAACGTCGTTATTATCGTCGTTAATATCGTCGTTAATATCGTCATTATCATCGTTGTTATCGTCCTTATCATCCTCATAATTATCGTCGTTAATATCGTCGTTATTTTGTCATAATCATCGTCGTTAATGTCGTCGTTATTATGGTCGTTAATATCGTCTTTATTATCGTCGTTATTATCGTCGTTAATATCGTCGTTATTATTGTCATTATCTTCTTTTTATCGTCGTTATTATCGTCGTTAATATCGTCGTTATTATCGTCGTTAATATCGTCGTTAATATCGTCATTATCATCGTTGTTATCGTCCTTATCATCCTCATAATTATCGTCGTTAATATCGTCGTTATTTTGTCATAATCATCGTCGTTAATGTCGTCGTTATTATCGTCATTATCTACGTTGTTATCGTCATAAATATTATCTTTAATAACGTCGTTATTATTGTCATTATCTTCTTTTTATTGTCTTTATTATCGTCGTTAATATCGTCGTTATTATCGTCGTTAATATCGTCGTTAATATCGTCATTATCATCGTTGTTATCGTCCTTCTTATCCTCATAATTATCGTCGTTAATATCGTCGTTATTTTGTCACAATCATCGTCGTTAATGTCGTCGTTATTATCGTCATTATCATCGTTTTTATCGTCCTTATCATCCTCATAATTATCGTCGTTAATATCGTCGTTATTTTGTCATAAACATCGTCGCTAATGTCGTCGTTATTATCGTCATTATCATCGTTGTTATCGTCCTTATCATCCTCATAATTATCGTCGTTAATATCGTCGTTATTTTGTCATAATCATCGACGATAATGTCGTCGTTATTATCGTCATTATCTTCGTTGTTATCGTCATAATTATCATCGTTAATATCGTCGTTATTATTGTCATTATCTTCTTTTTATCGTCGTTATTATCGTCGTTAATATCGTCGTTATTATCGTCGTTAATATCGTCATTATCATCGTTGTTATCGTCCTTATTATCCTCATAATTATCGTCGTTAATATCGTCGTTATTTTGTCACAATCATCGTCGTTAATGTCGTCGTTATTATCGTCATTATCATCGTTGTTATCGTCCTTATCATCCTCATAATCATCGTCGTTAATATCGTCGTTATTTTGTCATAATCATCGTCGTTAATGTCGTCGTTATTATCGTCATTATCTACGTTGTTATCGTCATAAATATTATCTTTAATATCGTCGTTATTATTGTCATTATCTTCTTTTTATTGTCTTTATTATCGACGTTAATATCGTCGTTATTATCGTCGTTAATATCGTCGTTAATATCGTCATTATCATCGTTGTTATCGTCCTTATTATCCTCATAATTATCGTCGTTAATATCGTCGTTATTTTGTCATAATCATCGTCGTTAATGTCGTCGTTATTATCGTCATTATCTACGTTGTTATCGTCATAAATATCATCGATAATATCGTCGTTATTATTGTCATTATCTTCTTTTTATCGTCGTTATTAACGTCGTTATTATCGTCGTTAATATCGTCGTTAATATCGTCATTATCATCGTTGTTATCGTCCTTATCATCCTCATAATTATCGTCGTTAATATCGTCGTTATTTTGTCATAATCATCGTCGTTAATGTCGTCGTTATTATCGTCATTATCTACGTTGTTATCGTCATAAATATCATCGATAATATCGTCGTTATTATTGTCATTATCTTCTTTTTATCGTCGTTTTTAACGTCGTTATTATCGTCGTTAATATCGTCGTTAATATCGTCATTATAATCGTTGTTATCGTCCTTATTATCCTCATAATTATCGTCGTTAATATCGTCGTTATTTTGTCATAAACATCGTCGCTAATGTCGTCGTTATTATCGTCATTATCATCGTTGTTATCGTCCTTATCATCCTCATAATTATCGTCGTTAATATCGTCGTTATTTTGTCATAATCATCGTCGTTAATGTCTTCGTTATTATCGTCATTATCATCGTTGTTATCATCCTTATCATCCTCTTAATTATCGTCGTTAATATCGTCGTTATTTTGTCATAATCATCGACGATAATGTCGTCGTTATTATCGTCATTATCTTCGTTGTTATCGTCATAATTATCATCGTTAATATCGTCGTTATTATTGTCATTATCTTCTTTTTATCGTCGTTATTATCGTCGTTAATATCGTCGTTATTATCGTCGTTAATATCGTCATTATCATCGTTGTTATCGTCCTTATCATCCTCATAATCATCGTCGTTAATGTCGTCGTTATTATCGTCATTATCTACGTTGTTATCGTCATAAATATTATCTTTAATATCGTCGTTATTATTGTCATTATCTTCTTTTTATTGTCTTTATTATCGACGTTAATATCGTCGTTATTATCGTCGTTAATATCGTCGTTAATATCGTCATTATCATCGTTGTTATCGTCCTTATTATCCTCATAATTATCGTCGTTAATATCGTCGTTATTTTGTCATAATCATCGTCGTTAATGTCGTCGTTATTATCGTCATTATCTACGTTGTTATCGTCATAATTATCATCGATAATATCGTCGTTATTATTGTCATTATCTTCTTTTTATCGTCGTTATTAACGTCGTTATTATCGTCGTTAATATCGTCGTTAATATCGTCATTATCATCGTTGTTATCGTCCTTATCATCATCATAATTATCGTCGTTAATATCGTCGTTATTTTGTCATAATCATCGTCGTTAATGTCGTCGTTATTATCGTCATTATCTACGTTGTTATCGTCATAATTATCATCGATAATATCGTCGTTATTATTGTCATTATCTTCTTTTTATCGTCGTTATTAACGTCGTTATTATCGTCGTTAATATCGTCGTTAATATCGTCATTATCATCGTTGTTATCGTCCTTATCATCATCATAATTATCGTCGTTAATATCGTCGTTATTTTGTCATAATCATCGTCGTTAATGTCGTCGTTATTATCGTCATTATCTACGTTGTTATCGTCATAAATATCATCGATAATATCGTCGTTATTATTGTCATTATCTTCTTTTTATCGTCGTTTTTAACGTCGTTATTATCGTCGTTAATATCGTCGTTAATATCGTCATTATAATCGTTGTTATCGTCCTTATTATCCTCATAATTATCGTCGTTAATATCGTCGTTATTTTGTCATAAACATCGTCGCTAATGTCGTCGTTATTATCGTCATTATCATCGTTGTTATCGTCCTTATCATCCTCATAATTATCGTCGTTAATATCGTCGTTATTTTGTCATAATCATCGTCGTTAATGTCTTCGTTATTATCGTCATTATCATCGTTGTTATCATTCTTATCATCCTCATAATTATCGTCGTTAATATCGTCGTTATTTTGTCATAATCATCGACGATAATGTCGTCGTTATTATCGTCATTATCTTCGTTGTTATCGTCATAATTATCATCGTTAATATCGTCGTTATTATTGTCATTATCTTCTTTTTATCGTCGTTATTATCGTCGTTAATATCGTCGTTATTATCGTCGTTAATATCGTCATTATCATCGTTGTTATCGTCCTTATCATCCTCATAATCATCGTCGTTAATGTCGTCGTTATTATCGTCATTATCTACGTTGTTATCGTCATAAATATTATCTTTAATATCGTCGTTATTATTGTCATTATCTTCTTTTTATTGTCTTTATTATCGTCGTTAATATCGTCGTTATTATCGTCGTTAATATCGTCGTTAATATCGTCATTATCATCATTGTTATCGTCCTTATTATCCTCATAATTATCGTCGTTAATATCGTCGTTATTTTGTCATAATCATCGTCGTTAATGTCGTCGATATTATCGTCATTATCTACGTTGTTATAGTCATAAATATCATCGATAATATCGTCGTTATTATTGTCATTATCTTCTTTTTATCGTCGTTATTAACGTCGTTATTATCGTCGTTAATATCGTCGTTAATATCGTCATAATCATCGTTGTTATCGTCCTTATCATCCTCATAATTATCGTCGTTAATATCGTCGTTATTTTGTCATAATCATCGTCGTTAATGTTGTCGTTATTATCGTAATTATCTACGTTGTTATCGTCATAAATATCATCGATAATATCGTCGTTATTATTGTCATTATCTTCTTTTTATCGTCGTTTTTAACGTCGTTATTATCGTCGTTAATATCGTCGTTAATATCGTCATTATAATCGTTGTTATCGTCCTTATTATCCTCATAATTATCGTCGTTAATATCGTCGTTATATTGTCATAAACATCGTCGCTAATGTCGTCGTTATTATCGTCATTATCACCGTTGTTATCGTCCTTATCATCCTCATAATTATCGTCGTTAATATCGTCGTTATTTTGTCATAATCATCGTCGTTAATGTCGTCGTTATTATCGTCATTATCATCGTTGTTATCGTCCTTATTATCCTCATAATTATCGTCGTTAATATCGTCGTTATTTTGTCACAATCATCGTCGTTAATGTCGTCGTTATTATCGTCATTATCATCGTTGTTATCGTCCTTATCATCCTCATAATTATCGTCGTTAATATCGTCGTTATTTTGTCATAATCATCGTCGTTAATGTCGTCGTTATTATCGTCATTATCTACGTTGTTATCGTCATAAATATTATCTTTAATATCGTCGTTATTATTGTCATTATCTTCTTTTTATTGTCTTTATTATCGTCGTTAATATCGTCGTTATTATCGTCGTTAATATCGTCGTTAATATCGTCATTATCATCGTTGTTATCGTCCTTATTATCCTCATAATTATCGTCGTTAATATCGTCGTTATTTTGTCACAATCATCGTCGTTAATGTCGTCGTTATTATCGTCATTATCATCGTTGTTATCGTCCTTATCATCCTCATAATTATCGTCATTAATATCGTCGTTATTTTGTCATAAACATCATCGCTAATGTCGTCGTTATTATCGTCATTATCATCGTTGTTATCGTCCTTATCATCCTCATAATTATCGTCGTTAATATCGTCGTTATTTTGTCATAATCATCGACGATAATGTCGTCGTTATTATCGTCATTATCTTCGTTGTTATCGTCATAATTATCATCGTTAATATCGTCGTTATTATTGTCATTATCTTCTTTTTATCGTCGTTATTATCGTCGTTAATATCGTCGTTATTATCGTCGTTAATATCGTCATTATCATCGTTGTTATCGTCCTTATTATTCTCATAATTATCGTCGTTAATATCGTCGTTATTTTGTCACATCATCGTCGGTTATGTCGTCGTTATTATCGTCATTATCATCGTTGTTATCGTCCTTATCATCCTCATAATTATCGTCGTTAATATCGTCGTTATTTTGTCATAATCATCGTCGTTAATGTCGTCGTTATTATCGTCATTATCTACGTTGTTATCGTCATAAATATTATCTTTAATATCGTCGTTATTATTGTCATTATCTTCTTTTTATTGTCTTTATTATCGACGTTAATATCGTCGTTATTATCGTCGTTAATATCGTCGTTAATATCGTCATTATCATCGTTGTTATCGTCCTTATTATCCTCATAATTATCGTCGTTAATATCGTCGTTATTTTGTCATAATCATCGTCGTTAATGTCGTCGTTATTATCGTCATTATCTACGTTGTTATCGTCATAAATATCATCGATAATATCGTCGTTATTATTGTCATTATCTTCTTTTTATCGTCGTTATTAACGTCGTTATTATCGTCGTTAATATCGTCGTTAATATCGTCATTATCATCGTTGTTATCGTCCTTATCATCCTCATAATTATCGTCGTTAATATCGTCGTTATTTTGTCCTAATCATCGTCGTTAATGTCGTCGTTATTATCGTAATTATCTACGTTGTTATCGTCATAAATATCATCGATAATATCGTCGTTATTATTGTCATTATCTTCTTTTTATCGTCGTTTTTAACGTCGTTATTATCGTCGTTAATATCGTCGTTAATATCGTAATTATAATCGTTGTTATCGTCCTTATTATCCTCATAATTATCGTCGTTAATATCGTCGTTATTTTGTCATAAACATCGTCGCTAATGTCGTCGTTATTATCGTCATTATCATCGTTGTTATCGTCCTTATCATCCTCATAATTATCGTCGTTAATATCGTCGTTATTTTGTCATAATCATCGTCGTTAATGTCTTCGTTATTATCGTCATTATCATCGTTGTTATCATCCTTATCATCCTCATAATTATCGTCGTTAATATCGTCGTTATTTTGTCATAATCATCGACGATAATGTCGTCGTTATTATCGTCATTATCTTCGTTGTTATCGTCATAATTATCATCGTTAATATCGTCGTTATTATTGTCATTATCTTCTTTTTATCGTCGTTATTATCGTCGTTAATATCGTCGTTATTATCGTCGTTAATATCGTCATTATCATCGTTTTTATCGTCCTTATCATCCTCATAATCATCGTCGTTAATGTCGTCGTTATTATCGTCATTATCTACGTTGTTATCGTCATAAATATTATCTTTAATATCGTCGTTATTATTGTCATTATCTTCTTTTTATTGTCTTTATTATCGACGTTAATATCGTCGTTATTATCGTCGTTAATATCGTCGTTAATATCGTCATTATCATCGTTGTTATCGTCCTTATTATCCTCATAATTATCGTCGTTAATATCGTCGTTATTTTGTCATAATCATCGTCGTTAATGTCGTCGTTATTATCGTCATTATCTACGTTGTTATCGTCATAAATATCATCGATAATATCGTCGTTATTATTGTCATTATCTTCTTTTTATCGTCGTTATTAACGTCGTTATTATCGTCGTTAATATCGTCGTTAATATCGTCATTATCATCGTTGTTATCGTCCTTATCATCCTCATAATTATCGTCGTTAATATCGTCGTTATTTTGTCATAATCATCGTCGTTAATGTCGTCGTTATTATCGTCATTATCTACGTTGTTATCGTCATAAATATTATCTTTAATATCGTCGTTATTATTGTCATTATCTTCTTTTTATTGTCTTTATTATCGTCGTTAATATCGTCGTTATTATCGTCGTTAATATCGTCGTTAATATCGTCATTATCATCGTTGTTATCGTCCTTATTATCCTCATAATTATCGTCGTTAATATCGTCGTTATTTTGTCACAATCATCGTCGTTAATGTCGTCGTTATTATCGTCATTATCATCGTTGTTATCGTCCTTATCATCCTCATAATTATCGTCATTAATATCGTCGTTATTTTGTCATAAACATATTCGCTAATGTCGTCGTTATTATCGTCATTATCATCGTTGTTATCGTCCTTATCATCCTCATAATTATCGTCGTTAATATCGTCGTTATTTTGTCATAATCATCGACGATAATGTCGTCGTTATTATCGTCATTATCTTCGTTGTTATCGTCATAATTATCATCGTTAATATCGTCGTTATTATTGTCATTATCTTCTTTTTATCTTCGTTATTATCGTCGTTAATATCGTCGTTATTATCGTCGTTAATATCGTCATTATCATCGTTGTTATCGTCCTTATTATCCTCATAATTATCGTCGTTAATATCGTCGTTATTTTGTCACAATCATCGTCGTTAAAGTCGTCGTTATTATCGTCATTATCATCGTTGTTATCGTCCTTATCATCCTCATAATTATCGTCGTTAATATCGTCGTTATTTTGTCATAATCATCGTCGTTAATGTCGTCGTTATTATCGTCATTATCTACGTTGTTATCGTCATAAATATTATCTTTAATATCGTCGTTATTATTGTCATTATCTTCTTTTTATTGTCTTTATTATCGACGTTAATATCGTCGTTATTATCGTCGTTAATATCGTCGTTAATATCGTCATTATCATCGTTGTTATCGTCCTTATTATCCTCATAATTATCGTCGTTAATATCGTCGTTATTTTGTCATAATCATCGTCGTTAATGTCGTCGTTATTATCGTCATTATCTACTTTGTTATCGTCCTTATCATCCTCATAATTATCGTCGTTAATATCGTCGTTATTTTGTCATAATCATCGTCGTTAATGTCTTCGTTATTATCGTCATTATCATCGTTGTTATCGTCCTTATCATCCTCATAATTATCGTCGTTAATATCGTCGTTATTTTGTCATAATCATCGACGATAATGTCGTCGTTATTATCGTCATTATCTTCGTTGTTATCGTCATAATTATCATCGTTAATATCGTCGTTATTATTGTCATTATCTTCTTTTTATCGTCGTTATTATCGTCGTTAATATCGTCGTTATTATCGTCGTTAATATCGTCATTATCATCGTTGTTATCGTCCTTATCATCCTCATAATCATCGTCGTTAATGTCGTCGTTATTATCGTCATTATCTACGTTGTTATCGTCATAAATATCATCGATAATATCGTCGTTATTATTGTCATTATCTTCTTTTTATCGTCGTTATTAACGTCGTTATTATCGTCGTTAATATCGTCGTTAATATCGTCATTATCATCGTTGTTATCGTCCTTATCATCCTCATAATTATCGTCGTTAATATCGTCGTTATTTTGTCATAATCATCGTCGTTAATGTCGTCGTTATTATCGTCATTATCTACGTTGTTATCGTCATAAATATCATCGATAATATCGTCGTTATTATTGTCATTATCTTCTTTTTATCGTCGTTTTTAACGTCGTTATTATCGTCGTTAATGTCGTCGTTATTATCGTCATTATCTACGTTGTTATCGTTAAAATATCATCGAAAATATCGTCGTTATTATTGTCATTATCTTCTTTATATCGTCGTTATTATCGTCGTTAATATCGTCTTTATTATCGTCGTTATTATCGTCGTTAATATCGTCGTTATTTTGTCATAAACATCGTCGCTAATGTCGTCGTTATTATCGTCATTATCATCGTTGTTATCGTCCTTATCATCCTCATAATTATCGTCGTTAATATCGTCGTTATTTTGTCATAATCATCGTCGTTAATGTCTTCGTTATTATCGTCATTATCATCGTTGTTATCATCCTTATCATCCTCATAATTATCGTCGTTAATATCGTCGTTATTTTGTCATAATCATCGACGATAATGTCGTCGTTATTATCGTCATTATCTTCGTTGTTATCGTCATAATTATCATCGTTAATATCGTCGTTATTATTGTCATTATCTTCTTTTTATCGTCGTTATTATCGTCTTTAATATCGTCATTATCATCGTTGTTATCGTCCTTATCATCCTCATAATCATCGTCGTTAATGTCGTCGTTATTATCGTCATTATCTACGTTGTTATCGTCATAAATATTATCTTTAATATCGTCGTTATTATTGTCATTATCTTCTTTTTATTGTCTTTATTATCGTCGTTAATATCGTCGTTATTATCGTCGTTAATATCGTCGTTAATATCGTCATTATCATCGTTGTTATCGTCCTTATTATCCTCATAATTATCGTCGTTAATATCGTCGTTATTTTGTCATAATCATCGTCGTTAATGTCGTCGTTATTATCGTCATTATCTACGTTGTTATCGTCATAAATATCATCGATAATATCGTCGTTATTATTGTCATTATCTTCTTTTTATCGTCGTTATTAACGTCGTTATTATCGTCGTTAATATCGTCGTTAATATCGTCATTATCATCGTTGTTATCGTCCTTATCATCCTCATAATTATCGTCGTTAATATCGTCGTTATTTTGTCATAATCATCGTCGTTAATGTCGTCGTTATTATCGTAATTATCTACGTTGTTATCGTCATAAATATCATCGATAATATCGTCGTTATTATTGTCATTATCTTCTTTTTATCGTCGTTTTTAACGTCGTTATTATCGTCGTTAATATCGTCGTTAATATCGTCATTATAATCGTTGTTATCGTCCTTATTATCCTCATAATTATCGTCGTTAATATCGTCGTTATTTTGTCATAAACATCGTCGCTAATGTCGTCGTTATTATCGTCATTATCATCGTTGTTATCGTCCTTATCATCCTCATAATTATCGTCGTTAATATCGTCGTTATTTTGTCATAATAATCGTCGTTAATGTCGTCGTTATTATCGTCATTATCATCGTTGTTATCGTCCATATTATCCTCATAATTATCGTCGTTAATATCGTCGTTATTTGTCACAATCATCGTCGTTAATGTCGTCGTTATTATCGTCATTATCATCGTTGTTATCGTCCTTATCATCCTCATAATTATCGTCATTAATATCGTCGTTATTTTGTCATAAACATCGTCGCTAATGTCGTCGTTATTATCGTCATTATCATCGTTGTTATCGTCCTTATCATCCTCATAATTATCGTCGTTAATATCGTCGTTATTTTGTCATAATCATCGACGATAATGTCGTCGTTATTATCGTCATTATCTTCGTTGTTATCGTCATAATTATCATCGTTAATATCGTCGTTATTATTGTCATTATCTTCTTTTTATCGTCGTTATTATCGTCGTTAATATCGTCGTTATTATCGTCGTTAATATCGTCATTATCATCGTTGTTATCGTCCTTATTATCCTCATAATTATCGTCGTTAATATCGTCGTTATTTTGTCACAATCATCGTCGTTAATGTCGTCGTTATTATCGTCATTATCATCGTTGTTATCGTCCTTATCATCCTCATAATTATCGTCGTTAATATCGTCGTTATTTTGTCATAATCATCGTCGTTAATGTCGTCGTTATTAACGTCATTATCTACGTTGTTATCGTCATAAATATTATCTTTAATATCGTCGTTATTATTGTCATTATCTTCTCTTTATTGTCTTTATTATCGTCGTTAATATCGTCGTTATTATCGTCGTTAATATCGTCGTTAATATCGTCATTATCATCGTTGTTATCGTCCTTATTATCCTCATAATTATCGTCGTTAATATCATCGTTATTTTGTCATAAACATCGTCGCTAATGTCGTCGTTATTATCGTCATTATCATCGTTGTTATCGTCCTTATCATCCTCATAATTATCGTCGTTAATATCGTCGTTATTTTGTCACAATCATCGTCGTTAATGTCGTCGTTATTATCGTCATTATCATCGTTGTTATCGTCCTTATCATCCTCATAATTATCGTCGTTAATATCGTCGTTATTTTGTCATAATCATCGTCGTTAATGTCGTCGTTATTAACGTCATTATCTACGTTGTTATCGTCATAAATATTATCTTTAATATCGTCGTTATTATTGTCATTATCTTCTCTTTATTGTCTTTATTATCGTCGTTAATATCGTCGTTATTATCGTCGTTAATATCGTCGTTAATATCGTCATTATCAGCGTTGTTATCGTCCTTATTATCCTCATAATTATCGTCGTTAATATCGTCGTTATTTTGTCATAATCATCGTCGTTAATGTCGTCGTTATTATCGTCATTATCTACGTTGTTATCGTCATAAATATCATCGTTAATATCGTCGTTATTATTGTCATTATCTTCTTTTTATCGTCGTTATTATCGTCGTTAATATCGTCGTTATTATCGTCGTTAATATCGTCGTTAATATCGTCATTACAATCGTTGTTATCGTCCTTATTATCCTCATAATTATCGTCGTTAATATCGTCGTTATTTTGTCACAATCATCGTCGTTAATGTCGTCGTTATTATCGTCATTATCATCGTTGTTATCGTCCTTATCATCCTCATAATTATCGTCGTTAATATCGTCGTTATTTTGTCATAATCAACGTCGTTAATGTCGTCGTTATTATCGTCATTATCTACGTTGTTATCGTCATAAATATTATCGTTAATATCGTCGTTATTATTGTCATTATCTTCTTTTTATTGTCTTTATTATCGTCGTTAATATCGTCGTTATTATCGTCGTTAATATCGTCGTTAATATCGTCATTATCATCGTTGTTATCGTCCTTATTATCCTCATAATTATCGTCGTTAATATCGTCGTTATTTTGTCATAATCATCGTCGTTAATGTCGTCCTTATTATCCTCATAATTATCGTCGTTAATATCGTCGTTATTTTGTCATAATCATCGTCGTAAATGTCGTCGTTATTATCGTCATTATCTACCTTGTTATCGTCATAAATATCATCGATAATATCGTCGTTATTATTGTCATTATCTTCTTTTTATCGTCGTTTTTAACGTCGTTATTATCGTCGTTAATGTCGTCGTTATTATCGTCATTATCTACGTTGTTATCGTTAAAATATCATCGATAATATCGTCGTTATTATTGTCATTATCTTCTTTTTATCGTCGTTATTAACGTCGTTATTATCGTTGTTAATATCGTCGTTAATATCGTCATTATCATCGTTGTTATCGTCCTTATCATCCTCATAATTATCGTCGTTAATATCGTCGTTATTTTGTCATAATCATCGTCGTTAATGTCGTCGTTATTATCGTCATTATCTACGTTGTTATCGTCATAAATATCATCGATAATATCGTCGTTATTATTGTCATTATCTTCTTTTTATCGTCGTTATTAACGTCGTTATTATCGTTGTTAATATCGTCGTTAATATCGTCATTATCATCGTTGTTATCGTCCTTATCATCCTCATAATTATCGTCGTTAATATCGTCGTTATTTTGTCATAATCATCGTCGTTAATGTCGTCGTTATTATCGTCATTATCTACGTTGTTATCGTCATAAATATCATCGATAATATCGTCGTTATTATTGTCATTATCTTCTTTTTATCGTCGTTTTTAACGTCGTTATTATCGTCGTTAATATCGTCGTTAATATCGTCATTATAATCGTTGTTATCGTCCTTATTATCCTCATAATTATCGTCGTTAATATCGTCGTTATTTTGTCAGAAACATCGTCGCTAATGTCGTCGTTATTATCGTCATTATCATCGTTGTTATCGTCCTTATCATCCTCATAATTATCGTCGTTAATATCGTCGTTATTTTGTCATAATCATCGTCGTTAATGTCTTCGTTATTATCGTCATTATCATCGTTGTTATCATCCTTATCATCCTCATAATTATCGTCGTTAATATCGTCGTTATTTTGTCATAATCATCGACGATAATGTCGTCGTTATTATCGTCATTATCTTCGTTGTTATCGTCATAATTATCATCGTTAATATCGTCGTTATTATTGTCATTATCTTCTTTTTATCGTCGTTATTATCGTCGTTAATATCGTCGTTATTATCGTCGTTAATATCGTCATTATCATCGTTGTTATCGTCCTTATCATCCTCATAATCATCGTCGTTAATGTCGTCGTTATTATCGTCATTATCTACGTTGTTATCGTCATAAATATTATCTTTAATATCGTCGTTATTATTGTCATTATCTTCTTTTTATTGTCTTTATTATCGTCGTTAATATCGTCGTTATTATCGTCGTTAATATCGTCGTTAATATCGTCATTATCATCGTTGTTATCGTCCTTATTATCCTCATAATTATCGTCGTTAATATCGTCGTTATTTTGTCATAATCATCGTCGTTAATGTCGTCGTTATTATCGTCATTATCTACGTTGTTATCGTCATAAATATCATCGATAATATCGTCGTTATTATTGTCATTATCTTCTTTTTATCGTCGTTATTAACGTCGTTATTATCGTCGTTAATATCGTCGTTAATATCGTCATTATCATCGTTGTTATCGTCCTTATCATCCTCATAATTATCGTCGTTAATATCGTCGTTATTTTGTCATAATCATCGTCGTTATTGTCGTCGTTATTATCGTAATTATCTACGTTGTTATCGTCATAAATATCATCGATAATATCGTCGTTATTATTGTCATTATCTTCTTTTTATCGTCGTTTTTAACGTCGTTATTATCGTCGTTAATATCGTCGTTAATATCGTCATTATAATCGTTGTTATCGTCCTTATTATCCTCATAATTATCGTCGTTAATATCGTCGTTATTTTGTCATAAACATCGTCGCTAATGTCGTCGTTATTATCGTCATTATCATCGTTGTTATCGTCCTTATCATCCTCATAATTATCGTCGTTAATATCGTCGTTATTTTGTCATAATCATCGTCGTTAATGTCGTCGTTATTATCGTCATTATCATCGTTGTTATCGTCCATATTATCCTCATAATTATCGTCGTTAATATCGTCGTTATTTGTCACAATCATCGTCGTTAATGTCGTCGTTATTATCGTCATTATCATCGTTGTTATCGTCCTTATCATCCTCATAATTATCGTCGTTAATATCGTCGTTATTTTGTCATAATCATCGTCGTTAATGTCGTCGTTATTATCGTCATTATCTACGTTGTTATCGTCATAAATATTATCTTTAATATCGTCGTTATTATTGTCATTATCTTCTTTTTATTGTCTTTATTATCGTCGTTAATATCGTCGTTATTATCGTCGTTAATATCGTCGTTAATATCGTCATTATCATCGTTGTTATCGTCCTTATTATCCTCATAATTATCGTCGTTAATATCGTCGTTATTTTGTCACAATCATCGTCGTTAATGTCGTCGTTATTATCGTCATTATCATCGTTGTTATCGTCCTTATCATCCTCATAATTATCGTCATTAATATCGTCGTTATTTTGTCATAAACATCGTCGCTAATGTCGTCGTTATTATCGTCATTATCATCGTTGTTATCGTCCTTATCATCCTCATAATTATCGTCGTTAATATCGTCGTTATTTTGTCATAATCATCGTCGTTAATGTCGTCGTTATTATCGTCATTATCTACGTTGTTATCGTCATAAATATCATCGATAATATCGTCGTTATTATTGTCATTATCTTCTTTTTATCGTCGTTTTTAACGTCGTTATTATCGTCGTTAATATCGTCGTTAATATCGTCATTATAATCGTTGTTATCGTCCTTATTATCCTCATAATTATCGTCGTTAATATCGTCGTTATTTTGTCACAATCATCGTCGTTAATGTCGTCGTTATTATCGTCATTATCATCGTTGTTATCGTCCTTATCATCCTCATAATTATCGTCGTTAATATCGTCGTTATTTTGTCATAATCATCGTCGTTAATGTCGTCGTTATTAACGTCATTATCTACGTTGTTATCGTCATAAATATTATCTTTAATATCGTCGTTATTATTGTCATTATCTTCTCTTTATTGTCTTTATTATCGTCGTTAATATCGTCGTTATTATCGTCGTTAATATCGTCGTTAATATCGTCATTATCAGCGTTGTTATCGTCCTTATTATCCTCATAATTATCGTCGTTAATATCGTCGTTATTTTGTCATAATCATCGTCGTTAATGTCGTCGTTATTATCGTCATTATCTACGTTGTTATCGTCATAAATATCATCGTTAATATCGTCGTTATTATTGTCATTATCTTCTTTTTATCGTCGTTATTATCGTCGTTAATATCGTCGTTATTATCGTCGTTAATATCGTCGTTAATATCGTCATTACAATCGTTGTTATCGTCCTTATTATCCTCATAATTATCGTCGTTAATATCGTCGTTATTTTGTCACAATCATCGTCGTTAATGTCGTCGTTATTATCGTCATTATCATCGTTGTTATCGTCCTTATCATCCTCATAATTATCGTCGTTAATATCGTCGTTATTTTGTCATAATCAACGTCGTTAATGTCGTCGTTATTATCGTCATTATCTACGTTGTTATCGTCATAAATATTATCGTTAATATCGTCGTTATTATTGTCATTATCTTCTTTTTATTGTCTTTATTATCGTCGTTAATATCGTCGTTATTATCGTCGTTAATATCGTCGTTAATATCGTCATTATCATCGTTGTTATCGTCCTTATTATCCTCATAATTATCGTCGTTAATATCGTCGTTATTTTGTCATAATCATCGTCGTTAATGTCGTCCTTATTATCCTCATAATTATCGTCGTTAATATCGTCGTTATTTTGTCATAATCATCGTCGTAAATGTCGTCGTTATTATCGTCATTATCTACCTTGTTATCGTCATAAATATCATCGATAATATCGTCGTTATTATTGTCATTATCTTCTTTTTATCGTCGTTTTTAACGTCGTTATTATCGTCGTTAATGTCGTCGTTATTATCGTCATTATCTACGTTGTTATCGTTAAAATATCATCGATAATATCGTCGTTATTATTGTCATTATCTTCTTTTTATCGTCGTTATTAACGTCGTTATTATCGTTGTTAATATCGTCGTTAATATCGTCATTATCATCGTTGTTATCGTCCTTATCATCCTCATAATTATCGTCGTTAATATCGTCGTTATTTTGTCATAATCATCGTCGTTAATGTCGTCGTTATTATCGTCATTATCTACGTTGTTATCGTCATAAATATCATCGATAATATCGTCGTTATTATTGTCATTATCTTCTTTTTATCGTCGTTATTAACGTCGTTATTATCGTTGTTAATATCGTCGTTAATATCGTCATTATCATCGTTGTTATCGTCCTTATCATCCTCATAATTATCGTCGTTAATATCGTCGTTATTTTGTCATAATCATCGTCGTTAATGTCGTCGTTATTATCGTCATTATCTACGTTGTTATCGTCATAAATATCATCGATAATATCGTCGTTATTATTGTCATTATCTTCTTTTTATCGTCGTTTTTAACGTCGTTATTATCGTCGTTAATATCGTCGTTAATATCGTCATTATAATCGTTGTTATCGTCCTTATTATCCTCATAATTATCGTCGTTAATATCGTCGTTATTTTGTCAGAAACATCGTCGCTAATGTCGTCGTTATTATCGTCATTATCATCGTTGTTATCGTCCTTATCATCCTCATAATTATCGTCGTTAATATCGTCGTTATTTTGTCATAATCATCGTCGTTAATGTCTTCGTTATTATCGTCATTATCATCGTTGTTATCATCCTTATCATCCTCATAATTATCGTCGTTAATATCGTCGTTATTTTGTCATAATCATCGACGATAATGTCGTCGTTATTATCGTCATTATCTTCGTTGTTATCGTCATAATTATCATCGTTAATATCGTCGTTATTATTGTCATTATCTTCTTTTTATCGTCGTTATTATCGTCGTTAATATCGTCGTTATTATCGTCGTTAATATCGTCATTATCATCGTTGTTATCGTCCTTATCATCCTCATAATCATCGTCGTTAATGTCGTCGTTATTATCGTCATTATCTACGTTGTTATCGTCATAAATATTATCTTTAATATCGTCGTTATTATTGTCATTATCTTCTTTTTATTGTCTTTATTATCGTCGTTAATATCGTCGTTATTATCGTCGTTAATATCGTCGTTAATATCGTCATTATCATCGTTGTTATCGTCCTTATTATCCTCATAATTATCGTCGTTAATATCGTCGTTATTTTGTCATAATCATCGTCGTTAATGTCGTCGTTATTATCGTCATTATCTACGTTGTTATCGTCATAAATATCATCGATAATATCGTCGTTATTATTGTCATTATCTTCTTTTTATCGTCGTTATTAACGTCGTTATTATCGTCGTTAATATCGTCGTTAATATCGTCATTATCATCGTTGTTATCGTCCTTATCATCCTCATAATTATCGTCGTTAATATCGTCGTTATTTTGTCATAATCATCGTCGTTAATGTCGTCGTTATTATCGTAATTATCTACGTTGTTATCGTCATAAATATCATCGATAATATCGTCGTTATTATTGTCATTATCTTCTTTTTATCGTCGTTTTTAACGTCGTTATTATCGTCGTTAATATCGTCGTTAATATCGTCATTATAATCGTTGTTATCGTCCTTATTATCCTCATAATTATCGTCGTTAATATCGTCGTTATTTTGTCATAAACATCGTCGCTAATGTCGTCGTTATTATCGTCATTATCATCGTTGTTATCGTCCTTATCATCCTCATAATTATCGTCGTTAATATCGTCGTTATTTTGTCATAATCATCGTCGTTAATGTCGTCGTTATTATCGTCATTATCATCGTTGTTATCGTCCATATTATCCTCATAATTATCGTCGTTAATATCGTCGTTATTTGTCACAATCATCGTCGTTAATGTCGTCGTTATTATCGTCATTATCATCGTTGTTATCGTCCTTATCATCCTCATAATTATCGTCGTTAATATCGTCGTTATTTTGTCATAATCATCGTCGTTAATGTCGTCGTTATTATCGTCATTATCTACGTTGTTATCGTCATAAATATTATCTTTAATATCGTCGTTATTATTGTCATTATCTTCTTTTTATTGTCTTTATTATCGTCGTTAATATCGTCGTTATTATCGTCGTTAATATCGTCGTTAATATCGTCATTATCATCGTTGTTATCGTCCTTATTATCCTCATAATTATCGTCGTTAATATCGTCGTTATTTTGTCACAATCATCGTCGTTAATGTCGTCGTTATTATCGTCATTATCATCGTTGTTATCGTCCTTATCATCCTCATAATTATCGTCATTAATATCGTCGTTATTTTGTCATAAACATCGTCGCTAATGTCGTCGTTATTATCGTCATTATCATCGTTGTTATCGTCCTTATCATCCTCATAATTATCGTCGTTAATATCGTCGTTATTTTGTCATAATCATCGTCGTTAATGTCGTCGTTATTATCGTCATTATCTACGTTGTTATCGTCATAAATATCATCGATAATATCGTCGTTATTATTGTCATTATCTTCTTTTTATCGTCGTTTTTAACGTCGTTATTATCGTCGTTAATATCGTCGTTAATATCGTCATTATAATCGTTGTTATCGTCCTTATTATCCTCATAATTATCGTCGTTAATATCGTCGTTATTTTGTCAGAAACATCGTCGCTAATGTCGTCGTTATTATCGTCATTATCATCGTTGTTATCGTCCTTATCATCCTCATAATTATCGTCGTTAATATCGTCGTTATTTTGTCATAATCATCGTCGTTAATGTCTTCGTTATTATCGTCATTATCTACGTTGTTATCGTCATAAATATTATCTTTAATATCGTCGTTATTATTGTCATTATCTTCTTTTTATTGTCTTTATTATCGACGTTAATATCGTCGTTATTATCGTCGTTAATATCGTCGTTAATATCGTCATTATCATCGTTGTTATCGTCCTTATTATCCTCATAATTATCGTCGTTAATATCGTCGTTATTTTGTCATAATCATCGTCGTTAATGTCGTCGTTATTATCGTCATTATCTACGTTGTTATCGTCATAAATATCATCGATAATATCGTCGTTATTATTGTCATTATCTTCTTTTTATCGTCGTTATTAACGTCGTTATTATCGTCGTTAATATCGTCGTTAATATCGTCATTATCATCGTTGTTATCGTCCTTATCATCCTCATAATTATCGTCGTTAATATCGTCGTTATTTTGTCATAATCATCGTCGTTAATGTCGTCGTTATTATCGTAATTATCTACGTTGTTATCGTCATAAATATCATCGATAATATCGTCGTTATTATTGTCATTATCTTCTTTTTATCGTCGTTTTTAACGTCGTTATTATCGTCGTTAATATCGTCGTTAATATCGTCATTATAATCGTTGTTATCGTCCTTATTATCCTCATAATTATCGTCGTTAATATCGTCGTTATTTTGTCATAAACATCGTCGCTAATGTCGTCGTTATTATCGTCATTATCATCGTTGTTATCGTCCTTATCATCCTCATAATTATCGTCGTTAATATCGTCGTTATTTTGTCATAATCATCGTCGTTAATGTCTTCGTTATTATCGTCATAATCATCGTTGTTATCATCCTTATCATCCTCATAATTATCGTCGTTAATATCGTCGTTATTTTGTCATAATCATCGACGATAATGTCGTCGTTATTATCGTCATTATCTTCGTTGTTATCGTCATAATTATCATCGTTAATATCGTCGTTATTATTGTCATTATCTTCTTTTTATCGTCGTTATTATCGTCGTTAATATCGTCGTTATTATCGTCGTTAATATCGTCATTATCATCGTTGTTATCGTCCTTATCATCCTCATAATCATCGTCGTTAATGTCGTCGTTATTATCGTCATTATCTACGTTGTTATCGTCATAAATATCATCGATAATATCGTCGTTATTATTGTCATTATCTTCTTTTTATCGTCGTTATTAACGTCGTTATTATCGTCGTTAATATCGTCGTTAATATCGTCATTATCATCGTTGTTATCGTCCTTATCATCCTCATAATTATCGTCGTTAATATCGTCGTTATTTTGTCATAATCATCGTCGTTAATGTCGTCGTTATTATCGTCATTATCTACGTTGTTATCGTCATAAATATCATCGATAATATCGTCGTTATTATTGTCATTATCTTCTTTTTATCGTCGTTTTTAACGTCGTTATTATCGTCGTTAATGTCGTCGTTATTATCGTCATTATCTACGTTGTTATCGTTAAAATATCATCGATAATATCGTCGTTATTATTGTCATTATCTTCTTTTTATCGTCGTTATTAACGTCGTTATTATCGTCGTTAATATCGTCGTTAATATCGTCATTATCATCGTTGTTATCGTCCTTATCATCCTCATAATTATCGTCGTTAATATCGTCGTTATTTTGTCATAATCATCGTCGTTAATGTCGTCGTTATTATCGTCATTATCTACGTTGTTATCGTCATAAATATCATCGATAATATCGTCGTTATTATTGTCATTATCTTCTTTTTATCGTCGTTTTTAACGTCGTTATTATCGTCGTTAATGTCGTCGTTATTATCGTCATTATCTACGTTGTTATCGTTAAAATATCATCGATAATATCGTCGTTATTATTGTCATTATCTTCTTTATATCGTCGTTATTATCGTCGTTAATATCGTCTTTATTATCGTCGTTATTATCGTCGTTAATATCGTCGTTATTATTGTCATTATCTTCTTTTTATCGTCGTTATTATCGTCGTTAATATCGTCGTTATTATCGTCGTTAATATCGTCGTTAATATCGTCATTATCATCGTTGTTATCGTCCTTATCATCCTCATAATTATCGTCGTTAATATCGTCGTTATTTTGTCATAATCATCGTCGTTAATGTCGTCGTTATTATCGTCATTATCTACGTTGTTAACGTCATAAATATTATCTTTAATATCGTCGTTATTATTGTCATTATCTTCTTTTTATTGTCTTTATTATCGTCGTTAATATCGTCGTTATTATCGTCGTTAATATCGTCGTTAATATCGTCATTATCATCGTTGTTATCGTCCTTATTATCCTCATAATTATCGTCGTTAATATCGTCGTTATTTTGTCATAATCATCGTCGTTAATTTCGTCGTTATTATCGTCATTATCTACGTTGTTATCGTCATAAATATCATCGATAATATCGTCGTTATTATTGTCATTATCTTCTTTTTATCGTCGTTTTTAACGTCGTTATTATCGTCGTTAATATCGTCGTTAATATCGTCATTATAATCGTTGTTATCGTCCTTATTATACTCATAATTATCGTCGTTAATATCATCGTTATTTTGTCATAAACATCGTCGCTAATGTCGTCGTTATTATCGTCATTATCATCGTTGTTATCGTCCTTATCATCCTCATAATTATCGTCGTTAATATCGTCGTTATTTTGTCACAATCATCGTCGTTAATGTCGTCGTTATTATCGTCATTATCATCGTTGTTATCGTCCTTATCATCCTCATAATTATCGTCGTTAATATCGTCGTTATTTTGTCATAATCATCGTCGTTAATGTCGTCGTTATTAACGTCATTATCTACGTTGTTATCGTCATAAATATTATCTTTAATATCGTCGTTATTATTGTCATTATCTTCTCTTTATTGTCTTTATTATCGTCGTTAATATCGTCGTTATTATCGTCGTTAATATCGTCGTTAATATCGTCATTATCATCGTTGTTATCGTCCTTATTATCCTCATAATTATCGTCGTTAATATCGTCGTTATTTTGTCATAATCATCGTCGTTAATGTCGTCGTTATTATCGTCATTATCTACGTTGTTATCGTCATAAATATCATCGTTAATATCGTCGTTATTATTGTCATTATCTTCTTTTTATCGTCGTTATTATCGTCGTTAATATCGTCGTTATTATCGTCGTTAATATCGTCGTTAATATCGTCATTACAATCGTTGTTATCGTCCTTATTATCCTCATAATTATCGTCGTTAATATCGTCGTTATTTTGTCACAATCATCGTCGTTAATGTCGTCGTTATTATCGTCATTATCATCGTTGTTATCGTCCTTATCATCCTCATAATTATCGTCGTTAATATCGTCGTTATTTTGTCATAATCAACGTCGTTAATGTCGTCGTTATTATCGTCATTATCTACGTTGTTATCGTCATAAATATTATCGTTAATATCGTCGTTATTATTGTCATTATCTTCTTTTTATTGTCTTTATTATCGTCGTTAATATCGTCGTTATTATCGTCGTTAATATCGTCGTTAATATCGTCATTATCATCGTTGTTATCGTCCTTATTATCCTCATAATTATCGTCGTTAATATCGTCGTTATTTTGTCATAATCATCGTCGTTAATGTCGTCCTTATTATCCTCATAATTATCGTCGTTAATATCGTCGTTATTTTGTCATAATCATCGTCGTAAATGTCGTCGTTATTATCGTCATTATCTACCTTGTTATCGTCATAAATATCATCGATAATATCGTCGTTATTATTGTCATTATCTTCTTTTTATCGTCGTTATTAACGTCGTTATTATCGTCGTTAATATCGTCGTTAATATCGTCATTATCATCGTTGTTATCGTCCTTATCATCCTCATAATTATCGTCGTTAATATCGTCGTTATTTTGTCATAATCATCGTCGTTAATGTCGTCGTTATTATCGTCATTATCTACGTTGTTATCGTCATAAATATCATCGATAATATCGTCGTTATTATTGTCATTATCTTCTTTTTATTGTCTTTATTATCGTCGTTAATATCGTCGTTATTATCGTCGTTAATATTGTCGTTATTATCGTCGTTAATATCGTCGTTAATATCGTCATTATCATCGTTGTTATCGTCCTTATTATCCTCATAATTATCGTCGTTAATATCGTCGTTATTATCGTTATTATCATCGTTGTTATCGTCGTTATTATCCGCATAATTATCGTCGTTAATATCGTCGTTATTATCGTCATTGTCATCGTTGTTATCGTCGTTATTATCCTCATAATTATCGTCGTTATTATCGTCGTTATTTCGTCATTATCATCGTTGTTATCGTCGTTATTATCGTCGTTAATATCGTCATTATCATCGTTGTTATCGTCCTTATTATCTTCATAATTATCGTCGTTAATATCGTCGTTATTTTGTCACAATCATCGTCGTTAATGTCGTCGTTATTATCGTCATTATCATCGTTGTTATCGTCCTTATCATCCTCATAATTATCGTCGTTAATATCGTCGTTATTTTGTCATAATCATCGTCGTTAATGTCGTCGATATTATCGTCATTATCTACGTTGTTATCGTCATAAATATCATCGATAATATCGTCGTTATTATTGTCATTATCTTCTTTTTATCGTCGTTATTAACGTCGTTATTATCGTCGTTAATATCGTCGTTAATATCGTCATTATCATCGTTGTTATCGTCCTTATCATCCTCATAATTATCGTCGTTAATATCGTCGTTATTTTGTCATAATCATCGTCGTTAATGTCGTCGTTATTATCGTCATTATCATCGTTGTTATCGTCATAAATATCATCGATAATATCGTCGTTATTATTGTCATTATCTTCTTTTTATCGTCGTTATTAACGTCGTTATTATCGTCGTTAATATCGTCGTTAATATCGTCATTATCATCGTTGTTATCGTCCTTATCATCCTCATAATTATCGTCGTTAATATCGTCGTTATTTTGTCATAATCATCGTCGTTAATGTCGTCGTTATTATCGTCATTATCTACGTTGTTATCGTCATAAATATCATCGATAATATCGTCGTTATTATTGTCATTATCTTCTTTTTATTGTCTTTATTATCGTCGTTAATATCGTCGTTATTATCGTCGTTAATATCGTCGTTATTATCGTCGTTAATATCGTCGTTAATATCGTCATTATCATCGTTGTTATCGTCCTTATTATCCTCATAATTATCGTCGTTAATATCGTCGTTATTATCGTTATTATCATCGTTGTTATCGTCGTTATTATCCGCATAATTATCGTCGTTAATATCGTCGTTATTATCGTCATTGTCATCGTTGTTATCGTCGTTATTATCCTCATAATTATCGTCGTTATTATCGTCGTTATTTCGTCATTATCATCGTTGTTATCGTCGTTATTATCGTCGTTAATATCGTCATTATCATCGTTGTTATCGTCCTTATTATCCTCATAATTATCGTCGTTAATATCGTCGTTATTTTGTCACAATCATCGTCGTTAATGTCGTCGTTATTATCGTCATTATCATCGTTGTTATCGTCCTTATCATCCTCATAATTATCGTCGTTAATATCGTCGTTATTTTGTCATAATCATCGTCGTTAATGTCGTCGTTATTATCGTCATTATCTACGTTGTTATCGTCATAAATATCATCGATAATATCGTCGTTATTATTGTCATTATCTTCTTTTTATCGTCGTTTTTAACGTCGTTATTATCGTCGTTAATATCGTCGTTAATATCGTCATTATCATCGTAGTTATCGTCCTTATCATCCTCATAATTATCGTCGTTAATATCGTCGTTATTTTGTCATAATCATCGTCGTTAATGTCGTCGTTATTATCGTCATTATCATCGTTGTTATCGTCATAAATATCATCGATAATATCGTCGTTATTATTGTCATTATCTTCCTTTTATCGTCGTTATTAACGTCGTTATTATCGTCGTTAATATCGTCGTTAATATCGTCATTATCATCGTTGTTATCGTCCTTATTATCCTCATAGTTATCGTCGTTAATATCGTCGTTATTTTGTCATAAACATCGTCGCTAATGTCGTCGTTATTATCGTCATTATCATCGTTGTTATCGTCCTTATCATCCTCATAATTATCGTCGTTAATATCGTCGTTATTTTGTCATAATCATTGTCGTTAATGTCGTCGTTATTATCGTCATTATCTTCGTTGTTATCGTCCTTATTATCCTCATAATTATCGTCGTTAATATCGTCGTTATTTTGTCATAAACATCGTCGCTAATGTCGTCGTTATTATCGTCATTATCATCGTTGTTATCGTCCTTATCATCCTCATAATTATCGTCGTTAATATCGTCGTTATTTTGTCATAATCATCGTCGTTAATGTCGTCGTTATTATCGTCATTATCTACGTTGTTATCGTCATAAATATCATCGATAATATCGTCGTTATTATTGTCATTATCTTCTTTTTATCGTCGTTATTAACGTCGTTATTATCGTCGTTAATATCGTCGTTAATATCGTCATTATCATCGTTGTTATCGTCCTTATCATCCTCATAATTATCGTCGTTAATATCGTCGTTATTTTGTCATAATCATCGTCGTTAATGTCGTCGTTATTATCGTCATTATCATCGTTGTTATCGTCATAAATATCATCGATAATATCGTCGTTATTATTGTCATTATCTTCTTTTTATCGTCGTTATTAACGTCGTTATTATCGTCGTTAATATCGTCGTTAATATCGTCATTATCATCGTTGTTATCGTCCTTATCATCCTCATAATTATCGTCGTTAATATCGTCGTATTTTGTCATAATCATCGTCGTTAATGTCGTCGTTATTATCGTCATTATCTACGTTGTTATCGTCATAAATATCATCGATAATATCGTCGTTATTATTGTCATTATCTTCTTTTTATTGTCTTTATTATCGTCGTTAATATCGTCGTTATTATCGTCGTTAATATCGTCGTTATTATCGTCGTTAATATCGTCGTTAATATCGTCATTATCATCGTTGTTATCGTCCTTATTATCCTCATAATTATCGTCGTTAATGTCGTCGTTATTATCGTTATTATCATCGTTGTTATCGTCGTTATTATCCGCATAATTATCGTCGTTAATATCGTCGTTATTATCGTCATTGTCATCGTTGTTATCGTCGTTATTATCCTCATAATTATCGTCGTTATTATCGTCGTTATTTCGTCATTATCATCGTTGTTATCGTCGTTATTATCGTCGTTAATATCGTCATTATCATCGTTGTTATCGTCCTTATTATCCTCATAATTATCGTCGTTAATATCGTCGTTATTTTGTCACAATCATCGTCGTTAATGTCGTCGTTATTATCGTCATTATCATCGTTGTTATCGTCCTTATCATCCTCATAATTATCGTCGTTAATATCGTCGTTATTTTGTCATAATCATCGTCGTTAATGTCGTCGTTATTATCGTCATTATCTACGTTGTTATCGTCATAAATATCATCGATAATATCGTCGTTATTATTGTCATTATTTTCTTTTTATCGTCGTTATTAACGTCGTTATTATCGTCGTTAATATCGTCGTTAATATCGTCATTATCATCGTTGTTATCGTCCTTATCATCCTCATAATTATCGTCGTTAATATCGTCGTTATTTTGTCATAATCATCGTCGTTAATGTCGTCGTTATTATCGTCATTATCATCGTTGTTATCGTCATAAATATCATCGATAATATCGTCGTTATTATTGTCATTATCTTCTTTTTATCGTCGTTATTAACGTCGTTATTATCGTCGTTAATATCGTCGTTAATATCGTCATTATCATCGTTGTTATCGTCCTTATTATCCTCATAGTTATCGTCGTTAATATCGTCGTTATTTTGTCATAAACATCGTCGCTAATGTCGTCGTTATTATCGTCATTATCATCGTTGTTATCGTCCTTATCATCCTCATAATTATCGTCGTTAATATCGTCGTTATTTTGTCATAATCATTGTCGTTAATGTCGTCGTTATTATCGTCATTATCTTCGTTGTTATCGTCCTTATTATCCTCATAATTATCGTCGTTAATATCGTCGTTATTTTGTCATAAACATCGTCGCTAATGTCGTCGTTATTATCGTCATTATCTACGTTGTTATCGTCATAAATATCATCGATAATATCGTCGTTATTATTGTCATTATCTTCTTTTTATCGTCGTTATTAACGTCGTTATTATCGTCGTTAATATCGTCGTTAATATCGTCATTATCATCGTTGTTATCGTCCTTATCATCCTCATAATTATCGTCGTTAATATCGTCGTTATTTTGTCATAATCATCGTCGTTAATGTCGTCGTTATTATCGTCATTATCATCGTTGTTATCGTCATAAATATCATCGATAATATCGTCGTTATTATTGTCATTATCTTCTTTTTATCGTCGTTATTAACGTCGTTATTATCGTCGTTAATATCGTCGTTAATATCGTCATTATCATCGTTGTTATCGTCCTTATTATCCTCATAGTTATCGTCGTTAATATCGTCGTTATTTTGTCATAAACATCGTCGCTAATGTCGTCGTTATTATCGTCATTATCATCGTTGTTATCGTCCTTATCATTTTCATAATTATCGTCGTTTATATCGTCGTTATTTTGTCATAATCATTGTCGTTAATGTCGTCGTTATTATCGTCATTATCTTCGTTGTTATCGTCCTTATTATCCTCATAATTATCGTCGTTAATATCGTCGTTATTTTGTCATAAACATCGTCGCTAATGTCGTCGTTATTATCGTCATTATCATCGTTGTTATCGTCCTTATCATCCTCATAATTATCGTCGTTAATATCGTCGTTATTTTGTCATAATCATCGTCGTTAATGTCGTCGTTATTATCGTCATTATCATCGTTGTTATCGTCCTTATTATCCTCATAATTATCGTCGTTAATATCGTCGTTATTTTGTCACAATCATCGTCGTTAATGTCGTCGTTATTATCGTCATTATCATCGTTGTTATCGTCCTTATCATCCTCATAATTATCGTCGTTAATATCGTCGTTATTTTGTCATAATCATCGTCGTTAATGTCGTCGTTATTAACGTCATTATCTACGTTGTTATCGTCATAAATATTATCTTTAATATCGTCGTTATTATTGTCATTATCTTCTCTTTATTGTCTTTATTATCGTCGTTAATATCGTCGTTATTATCGTCGTTAATATCGTCGTTAATATCGTCATTATCATCGTTGTTATCGTCCTTATCATCCTCATAAATATCGTCGTTAATATCGTCGTTATTTTGTCATAATCATCGTCGTTAATGTCGTCGTTATTATCGTCATTATCTACGTTGTTATCGTCATAAATATCATCGTTAATATCGTCGTTATTATTGTCATTATCTTCTTTTTATCGTCGTTATTATCGTCGTTAATATCGTCGTTATTATCGTCGTTAATATCGTCGTTAATATCGTCATTATCATCGTTGTTATCGTCCTTATTATCCTCATAATTATCGTCGTTAATATCGTCGTTATTTTGTCACAATCATCGTCGTTAATGTCGTCGTTATTATCGTCATTATCATCGTTGTTATCGTCCTTATCATCCTCATAATTATCGTCGTTAATATCGTCGTTATTTTGTCATAATCATCGTCGTTAATGTCGTCGTTATTATCGTCATCATCTACGTTGTTATCGTCATAAATATTATCGTTAATATCGTCGTTATTATTGTCATTATCTTCTTTTTATTGTCTTTATTATCGTCGTTAATATCGTCGTTAATATCGTCATTATCATCGTTGTTATCGTCCTTATTATCCTCATAATTATCGTCGTTAATATCGTCGTTATTTTGTCATAATCATCGTCGTTAATGTCGTCGTTATTATCGTCATTATCTACGTTGTTATCGTCATAAATATCATCGATAATATCGTCGTTATTATTGTCATTATCTTCTTTTTATCGTCGTTATTAACGTCGTTATTATCGTCGTTAATATCGTCGTTAATATCGTCATTATCATCGTTGTTATCGTCCTTATCATCCTCATAATTATCGTCGTTAATATCGTCGTTATTTTGTCATAATCATCGTCGTTAATGTCGTCGTTATTATCGTCATTATCTACGTTGTTATCGTCATAAATATCATCGATAATATCGTCGTTATTATTGTCATTATCTTCTTTTTATTGTCTTTATTATCGTCGTTAATATCGTCGTTATTATCGTCGTTAATATCGTCGTTATTATCGTCGTTAATATCGTCGTTAATATCGTCATTATCATCGTTGTTATCTTCCTTATTATCCTCATAATTATCGTCGTTAATGTCGTCGTTATTATCGTTATTATCATCGTTGTTATCGTCGTTATTATCCGCATAATTATCGTCGTTATTATCGTCGTTATTTCGTCATTATCATCGTCGTTAATGTCGTCGTTATTATCGTCATTATCATCGTTGTTATCGTCCTTATCATCCTCATAATTATCGTCGTTAATATCGTCGTTATTTTGTCATAATCATCGTCGTTAATGTCGTCGTTATTATCGTCATTATCTACGTTGTTATCGTAATAAATATCATCGATAATATCGTCGTTATTATTGTCATTATCTTCTTTTTATCGTCGTTATTAACGTCGTTATTATCGTCGTTAATATCGTCGTTAATATCGTCATTATCATCGTTGTTATCGTCCTTATCATCCTCATAATTATCGTCGTTAATATCGTCGTTATTTTGTCATAAACATCGTCGCTAATGTCGTCGTTATTATCGTCATTATCTACGTTGTTATCGTCATAAATATCATCGATAATATCGTCGTTATTATTGTCATTATCTTCTTTTTATCGTCGTTATTAACGTCGTTATTATCGTCGTTAATATCGTCGTTAATATCGTCATTATCATCGTTGTTATCGTCCTTATCATCCTCATAATTATCGTCGTTAATATCGTCGTTATTTTGTCATAATCATCGTCGTTAATGTCGTCGTTATTATCGTCATTATCATCGTTGTTATCGTCATAAATATCATCGATAATATCGTCGTTATTATTGTCATTATCTTCTTTTTATCGTCGTTATTAACCTCGTTATTATCGTCGTTAATATCGTCGTTAATATCGTCATTATCATCGTTGTTATCGTCCTTATTATCCTCATAGTTATCGTCGTTAATATCGTCGTTATTTTGTCATAAACATCGTCGCTAATGTCGTCGTTATTATCGTCATTATCATCGTTGTTATCGTCCTTATCATCCTCATAATTATCGTCGTTTATATCGTCGTTATTTTGTCATAATCATTGTCGTTAATGTCGTCGTTATTATCGTCATTATCTTCGTTGTTATCGTCCTTATTATCCTCATAATTATCGTCGTTAATATCGTCGTTATTTTGTCATAAACATCGTCGCTAATGTCGTCGTTATTATCGTCATTATCATCGTTGTTATCGTCCTTATCATCCTCATAATTATCGTCGTTAATATCGTCGTTATTTTGTCATAATCATCGTCGTTAATGTCGTCGTTATTATCGTCATTATCATCGTTGTTATCGTCCTTATTATCCTCATAATTATCGTCGTTAATATCGTCGTTATTTTGTCACAATCATCGTCGTTAATGTCGTCGTTATTATCGTCATTATCATCGTTGTTATCGTCCTTATCATCCTCATAATTATCGTCGTTAATATCGTCGTTATTTTGTCATAATCATCGTCGTTAATGTCGTCGTTATTAACGTCATTATCTACGTTGTTATCGTCATAAATATTATCTTTAATATCGTCGTTATTATTGTCATTATCTTCTCTTTATTGTCTTTATTATCGTCGTTAATATCGTCGTTATTATCGTCGTTAATATCGTCGTTAATATCGTCATTATCATCGTTGTTATCGTCCTTATTATCCTCATAATTATCGTCGTTAATATCGTCGTTATTTTGTCATAATCATCGTCGTTAATGTCGTCGTTATTATCGTCATTATCTACGTTGTTATCGTCATAAATATCATCGTTAATATCGTCGTTATTATTGTCATTATCTTCTTTTTATCGTCGTTATTATCGTCGTTAATATCGTCGTTATTATCGTCGTTAATATCGTCGTTAATATCGTCATTATCATCGTTGTTATCGTCCTTATTATCCTCATAATTATCGTCGTTAATATCGTCGTTATTTTGTCACAATCATCGTCGTTAATGTCGTCGTTATTATCGTCATTATCATCGTTGTTATCGTCCTTATCATCCTCATAATTATCGTCGTTAATATCGTCGTTATTTTGTCATAATCATCGTCGTTAATGTCGTCGTTATTATCGTCATTATCTACGTTGTTATCGTCATAAATATTATCGTTAATATCGTCGTTATTATTGTCATTATCTTCTTTTTATCGTCGTTATTATCGTCGTTAATATCGTCGTTATTTTCGTCGTTAATATCGTCGTTAATATCGTCATTATCATCGTTGTTATCGTCCTTATTATCCTCATAATTATCGTCGTTAATATCGTCGTTATTTTGTCATAATCATCGTCGTTAATGTCGTCGTTATTATCGTCATTATCTACGTTGTTATCGTCATAAATATCATCGATAATATCGTCGTTATTATTGTCATTATCTTCTTTTTATCGTCGTTATTAACGTCGTTATTATCGTCGTTAATATCGTCGTTAATATCGTCATTATCATCGTTGTTATCGTCCTTATCATCCTCATAATTATCGTCGTTAATATCGTCGTTATTTTGTCATAATCATCGTCGTTAATGTCGTCGTTATTATCGTCATTATCTACGTTGTTATCGTCATAAATATCATCGATAATATCGTCGTTATTATTGTCATTATCTTCTTTTTATTGTCTTTATTATCGTCGTTAATATCGTCGTTATTATCGTCGTTAATATCGTCGTTATTATCGTCGTTAATATCGTCGTTAATATCGTCATTATCATCGTTGTTATCGTGCTTATTATCCTCATAATTATCGTCGTTAATGTCGTCGTTATTATCGTTATTATCATCGTTGTTATCGTCGTTATTATCCGCATAATTATCGTCGTTAATATCGTCGTTATTATCGTCATTGTCATCGTTGTTATCGTCGTTATTATCCTCATAATTATCGTCGTTATTATCGTCGTTATTTCGTCATTATCATCGTTGTTATCGTCGTTATTATCGTCGTTTATATCGTCATTATCATCGTTGTTATCGTCCTTATTATCCTCATAATTATCGTCGTTAATATCGTCGTTATTTTGTCACAATCATCGTCGTTAATGTCGTCGTTATTATCGTCATTATCATCGTTGTTATCGTCCTTATCATCCTCATAATTATCGTCGTTAATATCGTCGTTATTTTGTCATAATCATCGTCGTTAATGTCGTCGTTATTATCGTCATTATCTACGTTGTTATCGTCATAAATATCATCGTTAATATCGTCGTTATTATTGTCATTATCTTCTTTTTATCGTCGTTATTATCGTCGTTAATATCGTCGTTATTATCGTCGTTAATATCGTCGTTAATATCGTCATTATCATCGTTGTTATCGTCCTTATTATCCTCATAATTATCGTCGTTAATATCGTCGTTATTTTGTCACAATCATCGTCGTTAATGTCGTCGTTATTATCGTCATTATCTACGTTGTTATCGTCCTTATCATCCTCATAATTATCGTCGTTAATATCGTCGTTATTTTGTCATAATCATCGTCGTTAATGTCGTCGTTATTATCGTCATTATCTACGTTGTTATCGTCATAAATATTATCGTTAATATCGTCGTTATTATTGTCATTATCTTCTTTTTATTGTCTTTATTATCGTCGTTAATATCGTCGTTATTATCGTCGTTAATATCGTCGTTAATATCGTCATTATCATCGTTGTTATCGTCCTTATTATCCTCATAATTATCGTCGTTAATATCGTCGTTATTTTGTCATAATCATCGTCGTTAATGTCGTCGTTATTATCGTCATTATCTACGTTGTTATCGTCATAAATATCATCGTTAATATCGTCGTTATTATTGTCATTATCTTCTTTTTATCGTCGTTATTATCGTCGTTAATATCGTCGTTATTATCGTCGTTAATATCGTCGTTAATATCGTCATTATCATCGTTGTTATCGTCCTTATTATCCTCATAATTATCGTCGTTAATATCGTCGTTATTTTGTCACAATCATCGTCGTTAATGTCGTCGTTATTATCGTCATTATCATCGTTGTTATCGTCCTTATCATCCTCATAATTATCGTCGTTAATATCGTCGTTATTTTGTCATAATCATCGTCGTTAATGTCGTCGTTATTATCGTCATTATCTACGTTGTTATCGTCATAAATATTATCGTTAATATCGTCGTTATTATTGTCATTATCTTCTTTTTATCGTCGTTATTATCGTCGTTAATATCGTCGTTATTTTCGTCGTTAATATCGTCGTTAATATCGTCATTATCATCGTTGTTATCGTCCTTATTATCCTCATAATTATCGTCGTTAATATCGTCGTTATTTTGTCATAATCATCGTCGTTAATGTCGTCGTTATTATCGTCATTATCTACGTTGTTATCGTCATAAATATCATCGATAATATCGTCGTTATTATTGTCATTATCTTCTTTTTATCGTCGTTATTAACGTCGTTATTATCGTCGTTAATATCGTCGTTAATATCGTCATTATCATCGTTGTTATCGTCCTTATCATCCTCATAATTATCGTCGTTAATATCGTCGTTATTTTGTCATAATCATCGTCGTTAATGTCGTCGTTATTATCGTCATTATCTACGTTGTTATCGTCATAAATATCATCGATAATATCGTCGTTATTATTGTCATTATCTTCTTTTTATTGTCTTTATTATCGTCGTTAATATCGTCGTTATTATCGTCGTTAATATCGTCGTTATTATCGTCGTTAATATCGTCGTTAATATCGTCATTATCATCGTTGTTATCGTGCTTATTATCCTCATAATTATCGTCGTTAATGTCGTCGTTATTATCGTCATTATCATCGTTGTTATCGTCGTTATTATCCGCATAATTATCGTCGTTAATATCGTCGTTATTATCGTCATTGTCATCGTTGTTATCGTCGTTATTATCCTCATAATTATCGTCGTTATTATCGTCGTTATTTCGTCATTATCATCGTTGTTATCGTCGTTATTATCGTCGTTTATATCGTCATTATCATCGTTGTTATCGTCCTTATTATCCTCATAATTATCGTCGTTAATATCGTCGTTATTTTGTCATAATCATCGTCGTTAATGTCGTCGTTATTATCGTCATTATCATCGTTGTTATCGTCCTTATCATCCTCATAATTATCGTCGTTAATATCGTCGTTATTTTGTCATAATCATCGTCGTTAATGTCGTCGTTATTATCGTCATTATCTACGTTGTTATCGTCATAAATATCATCGTTAATATCGTCGTTATTATTGTCATTATCTTCTTTTTATCGTCGTTATTATCGTCGTTAATATCGTCGTTATTATCGTCGTTAATATCGTCGTTAATATCGTCATTATCATCGTTGTTATCGTCCTTATTATCCTCATAATTATCGTCGTTAATATCGTCGTTATTTTGTCACAATCATCGTCGTTAATGTCGTCGTTATTATCGTCATTATCTACGTTGTTATCGTCCTTATCATCCTCATAATTATCGTCGTTAATATCGTCGTTATTTTGTCATAATCATCGTCGTTAATGTCGTCGTTATTATCGTCATTATCTACGTTGTTATCGTCATAAATATTATCGTTAATATCGTCGTTATTATTGTCATTATCTTCTTTTTATTGTCTTTATTATCGTCGTTAATATCGTCGTTATTATCGTCGTTAATATCGTCGTTAATATCGTCATTATCATCGTTGTTATCGTCCTTATTATCCTCATAATTATCGTCGTTAATATCGTCGTTATTTTGTCATAATCATCGTCGTTAATGTCGTCGTTATTATCGTCATTATCTACGTTGTTATCGTCATAAATATCATCGATAATATCGTCGTTATTATTGTCATTATCTTCTTTTTATCGTCGTTATTAACGTCGTTATTATCGTCGTTAATATCGTCGTTAATATCGTCATTATCATCGTTGTTATCGTCCTTATCATCCTCATAATTATCGTCGTTAATATCGTCGTTATTTTGTCATAATCATCGTCGTTAATGTCGTCGTTATTATCGTCATTATCTACGTTGTTATCGTCATAAATATCATCGATAATATCGTCGTTATTATTGTCATTATCTTCTTTTTATTGTCTTTATTATCGTCGTTAATATCGTCGTTATTATCGTCGTTAATATCGTCGTTATTATCGTCGTTAATATCGTCGTTAATATCGTCATTATCATCGTTGTTATCGTGCTTATTATCCTCATAATTATCGTCGTTAATGTCGTCGTTATTATCGTTATTATCATCGTTGTTATCGTCGTTATTATCCGCATAATTATCGTCGTTAATATCGTCGTTATTATCGTCATTGTCATCGTTGTTATCGTCGTTATTATCCTCATAATTATCGTCGTTATTATCGTCGTTATTTCGTCATTATCATCGTTGTTATCGTCGTTATTATCGTCGTTTATATCGTCATTATCATCGTTGTTATCGTCCTTATTATCCTCATAATTATCGTCGTTAATATCGTCGTTATTTTGTCACAATCATCGTCGTTAATGTCGTCGTTATTATCGTCATTATCATCGTTGTTATCGTCCTTATCATCCTCATAATTATCGTCGTTAATATCGTCGTTATTTTGTCATAATCATCGTCGTTAATGTCGTCGTTATTATCGTCATTATCTACGTTGTTATCGTCATAAATATCATCGATAATATCGTCGTTATTATTGTCATTATCTTCTTTTTATCGTCGTTATTAACGTCGTTATTATCGTCGTTAATATCGTCGTTAATATCGTCATTATCATCGTTGTTATCGTCCTTATCATCCTCATAATTATCGTCGTTAATATCGTCGTTATTTTGTCATAATCATCGTCGTTAATGTCGTCGTTTTTATCGTCATTATCATCGTTGTTATCGTCATAAATATCATCGATAATATCGTCGTTATTATTGTCATTATCTTCTTTTTGTCGTCGTTATTAACGTCGTTATTATCGTCGTTAATATCGTCGTTAATATCGTCATTATCATCGTTGTTATCGTCCTTATTATCCTCATAGTAATCGTCGTTAATATCGTCGTTATTTTGTCATAAACATCGTCGCTAATGTCGTCGTTATTATCGTCATTATCATCGTTGTTATCGTCCTTATCATCCTCATAATTATCGTCGTTAATATCGTCGTTATTTTGTCATAATCATTGTCGTTAATGTCGTCGTTATTATTGTCATTATCTTCGTTGTTATCGTCCTTATTATCCTCATAATTATCGTCGTTAATATCGTCGTTATTTTGTCATAAACATCGTCGCTAATATCGTCGTTATTATCGTCATTATCATCGTTGTTATCGTCCTTATCATCCTCATAATTATCGTCGTTAATATCGTCGTTATTTTGTCATAATCATCGTCGTTAATGTCGTCGTTATTATCGTCATTATCATCGTTGTTATCGTCCTTATCATCCTCATAATTATCGTCGTTAATATCGTCGTTATTTTGTCATAATCATCGTCGTTAATGTCGTCGTTATTATCGTCATTATCTTCGTTGTTATCGTCATAAATATCATCGATAATATCGTCGTTATTATTGTCATTATCTTCTTTTTATCGTCGTTAATATCGTCGTTATTATCGTCGTTAATATCGTCGTTAATATCGTCATTATCATCGTTGTTATCGTCCTTATTATCCTCATAATTATCGTCGTTAATATCGTCGTTATTTTGTCATAATCATCGTCGTTAATGTCGTCGTTATTATCGTCATTATCTACGTTGTTATCGTCATAAATATCATCGATAATATCGTCGTTATTATTGTCATTATCTTCTTTTTATCGTCGTTATTAACGTCGTTATTATCGTCGTTAATATCGTCGTTAATATCGTCATTATCATCGTTGTTATCGTCCTTATCATCCTCATAATTATCGTCGTTAATATCGTCGTTATTTTGTCATAATCATCGTCGTTAATGTCGTCGTTATTATCGTCATTATCTACGTTGTTATCGTCATAAATATCATCGATAATATCGTCGTTATTATTGTCATTATCTTCTTTTTATTGTCTTTATTATCGTCGTTAATATCGTCGTTATTATCGTCGTTAATATCGTCGTTATTATCGTCGTTAATATCGTCGTTAATATCGTCATTATCATCGTTGTTATCGTCCTTATCATCCTCATAATTATCGTCGTTAATATCGTCGTTATTTTGTCATAATCATCGTCGTTAATGTCGTCGTTATTATCGTCATTATCTACGTTGTTATCGTCATAAATATCATCGATAATATCGTCGTTATTATTGTCATTATCTTCTTTTTATTGTCTTTATTATCGTCGTTAATATCGTCGTTATTATCGTCGTTAATATCGTCGTTATTATCGTCGTTAATATCGTCGTTAATATCGTCATTATCATCGTTGTTATCGTCCTTATCATCCTCATAATTATCGTCGTTAATATCGTCGTTATTTTGTCATAATCATCGTCGTTAATGTCGTCGTTATTATCGTCATTATCTACGTTGTTATCGTCATAAATATCATCGATAATATCGTCGTTATTATTGTCATTATCTTCTTTTTATTGTCTTTATTATCGTCGTTAATATCGTCGTTATTATCGTCGTTAATATCGTCGTTATTATCGTCGTTAATATCGTCGTTAATATCGTCATTATCATCGTTGTTATCGTCCTTATTATCCTCATAATTATCGTCGTTAATATCGTCGTTATTATCGTTATTATCATCGTTGTTATCGTCGTTATTATCCGCATAATTATCGTCGTTAATATCGTCGTTATTATCGTCATTGTCATCGTTGTTATCGTCGTTATTATCCTCATAATTATCGTCGTTATTATCGTCGTTATTTCTTCATTATCATCGTTGTTATCGTCGTTATTATCGTCGTTAATATCGGCATTATCATCGTTGTTATCGTCCTTATTATCCTCATAATTATCGTCGTTAATATCGTCGTTATTTTGTCACAATCATCGTCGTTAATGTCGTCGTTATTATCGTCATTATCATCGTTGTTATCGTCCTTATCATCCTCATAATTATCGTCGTTAATATCGTCGTTATTTTGTCATAATCATCGTCGTTAATGTCGTCGTTATTATCGTCATTATCTACGTTGTTATCGTCATAAATATCATCGATAATATCGTCGTTATTATTGTCATTATCTTCTTTTTATCGTCGTTATTAACGTCGTTATTATCGTCGTTAATATCGTCGTTAATATCGTCATTATCATCGTTGTTATCGTCCTTATCATCCTCATAATTATCGTCGTTAATATCGTCGTTATTTTGTCATAATCATCGTCGTTAATGTCGTCGTTATTATCGTCATTATCATCGTTGTTATCGTCATAAATATCATCGATAATATCGTCGTTATTATTGTCATTATCTTCTTTTTATCGTCGTTATTAACGTCGTTATTATCGTCGTTAATATCGTCGTTAATATCGTCATTATCATCGTTGTTATCGTCCTTATTATCCTCATAGTTATCGTCGTTAATATCGTCGTTATTTTGTCATAAACATCGTCGCTAATGTCGTCGTTATTATCGTCATTATCATCGTTGTTATCGTCCTTATCATCCTCATAATTATCGTCGTTAATATCGTCGTTATTTTGTCATAATCATTGTCGTTAATGTCGTCGTTATTATCGTCATTATCTTCGTTGTTATCGTCCTTATTATCCTCATAATTATCGTCGTTAATATCGTCGTTATTTTGTCATAAACATCGTCGCTAATGTCGTCGTTATTATCGTCATTATCATCGTTGTTATCGTCCTTATCATCCTCATAATTATCGTCGTTAATATCGTCGTTATTTTGTCATAATCATCGTCGTTAATGTCGTCGTTATTATCGTCATTATCATCGTTGTTATCGTCCTTATTATCCTCATAATTATCGTCGTTAATATCGTCGTTATTTTGTCACAATCATCGTCGTTAATGTCGTCGTTATTATCGTCATTATCATCGTTGTTATCGTCCTTATCATCCTCATAATTATCGTCGTTATTATCGTCGTTATTTTGTCATAATCATCGTCGTTAATGTCGTCGTTATTATCGTCATTATCTACGTTGTTATCGTCATAAATATTATCGTTAATATCGTCGTTATTATTGTCATTATCTTCTTTTAATTGTCTTTATTATCGTCGTTAATATCGTCGTTATTATCGTCGTTAATATCGTCGTTAATATCGTCATTATCATCGTTGTTATCGTCCTTATTATCCTCATAATTATCGTCGTTAATATCGTCGTTATTTTGTCATAATCATCGTCGTTAATGTCGTCGTTATTATCGTCATTATCTACGTTGTTATCGTCATAAATATCATCGATAATATCGTCGTTATTATTGTCATTATCTTCTTTTTATCGTCGTTATTAACGTCGTTATTATCGTCGTTAATATCGTCGTTAATATCGTCATTATCATCGTTGTTATCGTCCTTATCATCCTCATAATTATCGTCGTTAATATCGTCGTTATTTTGTCATAATCATTGTCGTTAATGTCGTCGTTATTATCGTCATTATCTACGTTGTTATCGTCATAAATATCATCGATAATATCGTCGTTATTATTGTCATTATCTTCTTTTTATTGTCTTTATTATCGTCGTTAATATCGTCGTTATTATCGTCGTTAATATCGTCGTTATTATCGTCGTTAATATCGTCGTTAATATCGTCATTATCATCGTTGATATCGTCCTTATTATCCTCATAATTATCGTCGTTAATATCGTCGTTATTATCGTTATTATCATCGTTGTTATCGTCGTTATTATCCGCATAATTATCGTCGTTAATATCGTCGTTATTATCGTCATTGTCATCGTTGTTATCGTCGTTATTATCCTCATAATTATCGTCGTTATTATCGTCGTTATTTCGTCATTATCATCGTTGTTATCGTCGTTATTATCGTCGTTAATATCGTCATTATCATCGTTGTTATCGTCCTTATTATCCTCATAATTATCGTCGTTAATATCGTCGTTATTTTGTCACAATCATCGTCGTTAATGTCGTCATTATTATCGTCATTATCATCGTTGTTATCGTCCTTATCATCCTCATAATTATCGTCGTTAATATCGTCGTTATTTTGTCATAATCATCGTCGTTAATGTCGTCGTTATTATCGTCATTATCTACGTTGTTATCGTCATAAATATCATCGATAATATCGTCGTTATTATTGTCATTATCTTCTTTTTATCGTCGTTATTAACGTCGTTATTATCGTCGTTAATATCGTCGTTAATATCGTCATTATCATCGTTGTTATCGTCCTTATCATCCTCATAATTATCGTCGTTAATATCGTCGTTATTTTGTCATAATCATCGTCGTTAATGTCGTCGTTATTATCGTCATTATCATCGTTGTTATCGTCCTAAATATCATCGATAATATCGTCGTTATTATTGTCATTATCTTCTTTTTATCGTCGTTATTAACGTCGTTATTATCGTCGTTAATATCGTCGTTAATATCGTCATTATCATCGTTGTTATCGTCCTTATTATCCTCATAGTTATCGTCGTTAATATCGTCGTTATTTTGTCATAAACATCGTCGCTAATGTCGTCGTTATTATCGTCATTATCATCGTTGTTATCGTCCTTATCATCCTCATAATTATCGTCGTTAATATCGTCGTTATTTTGTCATAATCATCGTCGTTAATGTCGTCGTTATTATCGTCATTATCATCGTTGTTATCGTCCTTATTATCCTCATAATTATCGTCGTTAATATCGTCGTTATTTTGTCACAATCATCGTCGTTAATGTCGTCGTTATTATCGTCATTATCATCGTTGTTATCGTCCTTATCATCCTCATAATTATCGTCGTTAATATCGTCGTTATTTTGTCATAATCATCGTCGTTAATGTCGTCGTTATTATCGTCATTATCTACCTTGTTTTCGTCATAAATATTATCGTTAATATCGTCGTTATTATTGTCATTATCTTCTTTTTATTGTCTTTATTATCGTCGTTAATATCGTCGTTATTATCGTCGTTAATATCGTCGTTAATATCGTCATTATCATCGTTGTTATCGTCCTTATTATCCTCATAATTATCGTCGTTAATATCGTCGTTATTTTGTCATAATCATCGTCGTTAATGTCGTCGTTATTATCGTCATTATCTACGTTGTTATCGTCATAAATATCATCGATAATATCGTCGTTATTATTGTCATTATCTTCTTTTTATCGTCGTTATTAACGTCGTTATTATCGTCGTTAATATCGTCGTTAATATCGTCATTATCATCGTTGTTATCGTCCTTATCATCCTCATAATTATCGTCGTTAATATCGTCGTTATTTTGTCATAATCATCGTCGTTAATGTCGTCGTTATTATCGTCATTATCTACGTTGTTATCGTCATAAATATCATCGATAATATCGTCGTTATTATTGTCATTATCTTCTTTTTATTGTCTTTATTATCGTCGTTAATATCGTCGTTATTATCGTCGTTAATATCGTCGTTATTATCGTCGTTAATATCGTCGTTAATATCGTCATTATCATCGTTGTTATCGTCCTTATTATCCTCATAATTATCGTCGTTAATATCGTCGTTATTATCGTTATTATCATCGTTGTTATCGTCGTTATTATCCGCATAATTATCGTCGTTAATATCGTCGTTATTATCGTCATTGTCATCGTTGTTATCGTCGTTATTATCCTCATAATTATCGTCGTTATTATCGTCGTTATTTCGTCATTATCATCGTTGTTATCGTCGTTATTATCGTCGTTAATATCGTCATTATCATCGTTGTTATCGTCCTTATTATCCTCATAATTATCGTCGTTAATATCGTCGTTATTTTGTCACAATCATCGTCGTTAATGTCGTCGTTATTATCGTCATTATCATCGTTGTTATCGTCCTTATCATCCTCATAATTATCGTCGTTAATATCGTCGTTATTTTGTCATAATCATTGACGATAATGTCGTCGTTATTATCGTCATTATCTTCGTTGTTATCGTCATAATTATCATCGTTAATATCGTCGTTATTATTGTCATTATCTTCTTTTTATCGTCGTTATTATCGTCGTTAATATCGTCGTTATTATCGTCGTTAATATCGTCGTTAATATCGTCATTATCATCGTTGTTATCGTCCTTATTATCCTCATAATTATCGTCGTTAATATCGTCGTTATTTTGTCACAATCATCGTCGTTAATGTCGTCGTTATTATCGTCATTATCATCGTTGTTATCGTCCTTATCATCCTCATAATTATCGTCGTTAATATCGTCGTTATTTTGTCATAATCATCGTCGTTAATATCGTCGTTATTATCGTCATTATCTACGTTGTTATCGTCATAAATATTATCGTTAATATCGTCGTTATTATTGTCATTATCTTCTTTTTATTGTCTTTATTATCGTCGTTAATATCGTCGTTATTATCGTCGTTAATATCGTCGTTAATATCGTCATTATCATCGTTGTTATCGTCCTTATTATCCTCATAATTATCGTCGTTAATATCGTCGTTATTTTGTCATAATCGTCGTCGTTAATGTCGTCGTTATTATCGTCATTATCTACGTTGTTATCGTCATAAATAACATCGATAATATCGTCGTTATTATTGTCATTATCTTCTTTTTATCGTCGTTATTAACGTCGTTATTATCGTCGTTAATATCGTCGTTAATATCGTCATTATCATCGCTGTTATCGTCCTTATCATCCTCATAATTATCGTCGTTAATATCGTCGTTATTTTGTCATAATCATCGTCGTTAATGTCGTCGTTATTATCGTCATTATCTACGTTGTTATCGACATAAATATTATCTTTAATATCGTCGTTATTATTGTCATTATCTTCTTTTTATTGTCTTTATTATCGTCGTTAATATCGTCGTTATTATCGTCGTTAATATCGTCGTTAATATCGTCATTATCATCGTTGTTATCGTCCTTATTATCCTCATAATTATCGTCGTTAATATCGTCGTTATTTTGTCATAATCATCGTCGTTAATGTCGTCGTTATTATCGTCATTATCTACGTTGTTATCGTCATAAATATCATCGATAATATCGTCGTTATTATTGTCATTATCTTCTTTTTATCGTCGTTATTAACGTCGTTATTATCGTCGTTAATATCGTCGTTAATATCGTCATTATCATCGTTGTTATCGTCCTTATCATCCTCATAATTATCGTCGTTAATATCGTCGTTATTTTGTCATAATCATCGTCGTTAATGTCGTCGTTATTATCGTCATTATCTACGTTGTTATCGTCATAAATATCATCGATAATATCGTCGTTATTATTGTCATTATCTTCTTTTTATTGTCTTTATTATCGTCGTTAATATCGTCGTTATTATCGTCGTTAATATCGTCGTTATTATCGTCGTTAATATCGTCGTTAATATCGTCATTATCATCGTTGTTATCGTCCTTATTATCCTCATAATTATCGTCGTTCATATCGTCGTTATTATCGTTATTATCATCGTTGTTATCGTCGTTATTATCCGCATAATTATCGTCGTTAATATCGTCGTTATTATCGTCATTGTCATCGTTGTTATCGTCGTTATTATCCTCATAATTATCGTCGTTATTATCGTCGTTATTTCGTCATTATCATCGTTGTTATCGTCGTTATTATCGTCGTTAATATCGTCATTATCATCGTTGTTATCGTCCTTATTGTCCTCATAATTATCGTCGTTAATATCGTCGTTATTTTGTCACAATCATCGTCGTTAATGTCGTCGTTATTATCGTCATTATCATCGTTGTTATCGTCCTTATCATCCTCATAATTATCGTCGTTAATATCGTCGTTATTTTGTCATAATCATTGACGATAATGTCGTCGTTATTATCGTCATTATCTTCGTTGTTATCGTCATAATTATCATCGTTAATATCGTCGTTATTATTGTCATTATCTTCTTTTTATCGTCGTTATTATCGTCGTTAATATCGTCGTTATTATCGTCGTTAATATCGTCGTTAATATCGTCATTATCATCGTTGTTATCGTCTTTATTATCCTCATAATTATCGTCGTTAATATCGTCGTTATTTTGTCACAATCATCATCGTTAATGTCGTCGTTATTATCGTCATTATCATCGTTGTTATCGTCCTTATCATCCTCATAATTATCGTCGTTAATATCGTCGTTATTTTGTCATAATCATCGTCGTTAATATCGTCGTTATTATCGTCATTATCTACGTTGTTATCGTCATAAATATTATCGTTAATATCGTCGTTATTATTGTCATTATCTTCTTTTTATTGTCTTTATTATCGTCGTTAATATCGTCGTTATTATCGTCGTCAATATCGTCGTTAATATCGTCATTATCATCGTTGTTATCGTCCTTATTATACTCATAATTATCGTCGTTAATATCGTCGTTATTTTGTCATAATCATTGACGATAATGTCGTCGTTATTATCGTCATTATCTTCGTTGTTATCGTCATAATTATCATCGTTAATATCGTCGTTATTATTGTCATTATCTTCTTTTTATCGTCGTTATTATCGTCGTTAATATCGTCGTTATTATCGTCGTTAATATCGTCGTTAATATCGTCATTATCATCGTTGTTATCGTCCTTATTATCCTCATAATTATCGTCGTTAATATCGTCGTTATTTTGTCACAATCATCGTCGTTAATGTCGTCGTTATTATCGTCATTATCATCGTTGTTATCGTCCTTATCATCCTCATAATTATCGTCGTTAATATCGTCGTTATTTTGTCATAATCATCGTCGTTAATGTCGTCGTTATTATCGTCATTATCTACGTTGTTATCGTCATAAATATTATCGTTAATATCGTCGTTATTATTGTCATTATCTTCTTTTTATTGTCTTTATTATCGTCGTTAATATCGTCGTTATTATCGTCGTTAATATCGTCGTTATTATCGTCGTTAATATCGTCGTTAATATCGTCATTATCATCGTTGTTATCGTCCTTATTATCCTCATAATTATCGTCGTTAATATCGTCGTTATTATCGTTATTATCATCGTTGTTATCGTCGTTATTATCCGCATAATTATCGTCGTTAATATCGTCGTTATTATCGTCATTGTCATCTTTGTTATCGTCGTTATTATCCTCATAATTATCGTCGTTATTATCGTCGTTATTTCGTCATTATCATCGTTGTTATCGTCGTTATTATCGTCGTTAATATCGTCATTATCATCGTTGTTATCGTCCTTATTATCCTCATAATTATCGTCGTTAATATCGTCGTTATTTTGTCACAATCATCGTCGTTAATGTCGTCGTTATTATCGTCATTATCATCGTTGTTATCGTCCTTATCATCCTCATAATTATCGTCGTTAATATCGTCGTTATTTTGTCATAATCATTGACGATAATGTCGTCGTTATTATCGTCATTATCTTCGTTGTTATCGTCATAATTATCATCGTTAATATCGTCGTTATTATTGTCATTATCTTCTTTTTATCGTCGTTATTATCGTCGTTAATATCGTCGTTATTATCGTCGTTAATATCGTCGTTAATATCGTCATTATCATCGTTGTTATCGTCCTTATTATCCTCATAATTATCGTCGTTAATATCGTCGTTATTTTGTCACAATCATCATCGTTAATGTCGTCGTTATTATCGTCATTATCATCGTTGTTATCGTCCTTATCATCCTCATAATTATCGTCGTTAATATCGTCGTTATTTTGTCATAATCATCGTCGTTAATATCGTCGTTATTATCGTCATTATCTACGTTGTTATCGTCATAAATATTATCGTTAATATCGTCGTTATTATTGTCATTATCTTCTTTTTATTGTCTTTATTATCGTCGTTAATATCGTCGTTATTATCGTCGTTAATATCGTCGTTAATATCGTCATTATCATCGTTGTTATCGTCCTTATTATACTCATAATTATCGTCGTTAATATCGTCGTTATTTTGTCATAATCATTGACGATAATGTCGTCGTTATTATCGTCATTATCTTCGTTGTTATCGTCATAATTATCATCGTTAATATCGTCGTTATTATTGTCATTATCTTCTTTTTATCGTCGTTATTATCGTCGTTAATATCGTCGTTATTATCGTCGTTAATATCGTCGTTAATATCGTCATTATCATCGTTGTTATCGTCCTTATTATCCTCATAATTATCGTCGTTAATATCGTCGTTATTTTGTCACAATCATCGTCGTTAATGTCGTCGTTATTATCGTCATTATCATCGTTGTTATCGTCCTTATCATCCTCATAATTATCGTCGTTAATATCGTCGTTATTTTGTCATAATCATCGTCGTTAATGTCGTCGTTATTATCGTCATTATCTACGTTGTTATCGTCATAAATATTATCGTTAATATCGTCGTTATTATTGTCATTATCTTCTTTTTATTGTCTTTATTATCGTCGTTAATATCGTCGTTATTATCGTCGTTAATATCGTCGTTATTATCGTCGTTAATATCGTCGTTAATATCGTCATTATCATCGTTGTTATCGTCCTTATTATCCTCATAATTATCGTCGTTAATATCGTCGTTATTATCGTTATTATCATCGTTGTTATCGTCGTTATTATCCGCATAATTATCGTCGTTAATATCGTCGTTATTATTGTCATTGTCATCGTTGTTATCGTCGTTATTATCCTCATAATTATCGTCGTTATTATCGTCGTTATTTCGTCATTATCATCGTTGTTATCGTCGTTATTATCGTCGTTAATATCGTCATTATCATCGTTGTTATCGTCCTTATTATCCTCATAATTATCGTCGTTAATATCGTCGTTATTTTGTCACAATCATCGTCGTTAATGTCGTCGTTATTATCGTCATTATCATCGTTGTTATCGTCCTTATCATCCTCATAATTATCGTCGTTAATATCGTCGTTATTTTGTCATAATCATCGTCGTTAATGTCGTCGTTATTATCGTCATTATCTACGTTGTTATCGTCATAAATATCATCGATAATATCGTCGTTATTATTGTCATTATCTTCTTTTTATCGTCGTTATTAACGTCGTTATTATCGTCGTTAATATCGTCGTTAATATCGTCATTATCATCGTTGTTATCGTCCTTATCATCCTCATAATTATCGTCGTTAATATCGTCGTTATTTTGTCATAATCATCGTCGTTAATGTCGTCGTTATTATCGTCATTATCATCGTTGTTATCGTCATAAATATCATCGATAATATCGTCGTTATTATTGTCATTATCTTCTTTTTATCGTCGTTATTAACGTCGTTATTATCGTCGTTAATATCGTCGTTAATATCGTCATTATCATCGTTGTTATCGTCCTTATTATCCTCATAGTTATCGTCGTTAATATCGTCGTTATTTTGTCATAAACATCGTCGCTAATGTCGTCGTTATTATCGTCATTATCATCGTTGTTATCGTCCTTATCATCCTCATAATTATCGTCGTTAATATCGTCGTTATTTTGTCATAATCATCGACGATAATGTCGTCGTTATTATCGTCATTATCTTCGTTGTTATCGTCATAATTATCATCGTTAATATCGTCGTTATTATTGTCATTATCTTCTTTTTATCGACGTTATTATCGTCGTTAATATCGTCGTTATTATCGTCGTTAATATCGTCATTATCATCGTTGTTATCGTCCTTATTTTCCTCATAATTATCGTCGTTAATATCGTCGTTATTTTGTCATAATCATTGTCGTTAATGTCGTCGTTATTATCGTCATTATCTTCGTTGTTATCGTCCTTATTATCCTCATAATTATCGTCGTTAATATCGTCGATATTTTGTCATAAACATCGTCGCTAATGTCGTCGTTATTATCGTCATTATCATCGTTGTTATCGTCCTTATCATCCTCATAATTATCGTCGTTAATATCGTCGTTATTTTGTCATAATCATCGTCGTTAATGTCGTCGTTATTATCGTCATTATCATCGTTGTTATCGTCCTTATTATCCTCATAATTATCGTCGTTAATATCGTCGTAATTTTGTCACAATCATCGTCGTTAATGTCGTCGTTATTATCGTCATTATCATCGTTGTTATCGTCCTTATCATCCTCATAATTATCGTCGTTAACATCGTCGTTATTTTGTCATAATCATCGTCGTTAATGTCGTCGTTATTATCGTTATTATCTACGTTCTTATCGTCATAAATATTATCTTTAATATCGTCGTTATTATTGTCATTATCTTCTCTTTATTGTCTTTATTATCGTCGTTAATATCGTCGTTATTATCGTCGTTAATATCGTCGTTAATATCGTCATTATCATCGTTGTTATCGTCCTTATTATCCTCATAATTATCGTCGTTAATATCGTCGTTATTTTGTCATAATCATCGTCGTTAATGTCGTCGTTATTATCGTCATTATCTACGTTGTTATCGTCATAAATATCATCGATAATATCGTCGTTATTATTGTCATTATCTTCTTTTTATCGTCGTTATTAACGTCGTTATTATCGTCGTTAATATCGTCGTTAATATCGTCATTATCATCGTTGTTATCGTCCTTATTATCCTCATAATTATCGTCGTTAATATCGTCGTTATTTTGTCACAATCATCGTCGTTAATGTCGTCGTTATTATCGTCATTATCATCGTTGTTATCGTCCTTATCATCCTCATAATTATCGTCGTTAATATCGTCGTTATTTTGTCATAATCATTGACGATAATGTCGTCGTTATTATCGTTATTATCTTCGTTGTTATCGTCATAATTATCATCGTTAATATCGTCGTTATTATTGTCATTATCTTCTTTTTATCGTCGTTATTATCGTCGTTAATATCGTCGTTATTATCGTCGTTAATATCGTCGTTAATATTGTCATTATCATCGTTGTTATCGTCCTTATTATCCTCATAATTATCGTCGTTAATATCGTCGTTATTTTGTCACAATCATCGTCGTTAATGTCGTCGTTATTATCGTCATTATCATCGTTGTTATCGTCCTTATCATCCTCATAATTATCGTCGTTAATATCGTCGTTATTTTGTCATAATCATCGTCGTTAATATCGTCGTTATTATCGTCATTATCTACGTTGTTATCGTCATAAATATTATCGTTAATATCGTCGTTATTATTGTCATTATCTTCTTTTTATTGTCTTTATTATCGTCGTTAATATCGTCGTTATTATCGTCGTTAATATCGTCGTTAATATCGTCATTATCATCGTTGTTATCGTCCTTATTATACTCATAATTATCGTCGTTAATATCGTCGTTATTTTGTCATAATCATTGACGATAATGTCGTCGTTATTATCGTCATTATCTTCGTTGTTATCGTCATAATTATCATCGTTAATATCGTCGTTATTATTGTCATTATCTTCTTTTTATCGTCGTTATTATCGTCGTTAATATCGTCGTTATTATCGTCGTTAATATCGTCGTTAATATCGTCATTATCATCGTTGTTATCGTCCTTATTATCCTCATAATTATCGTCGTTAATATCGTCGTTATTTTGTCACAATCATCGTCGTTAATGTCGTCGTTATTATCGTCATTATCATCGTTGTTATCGTCCTTATCATCCTCATAATTATCGTCGTTAATATCGTCGTTATTCTGTCATAATCATCGTCGTTAATGTCGTCGTTATTATCGTCATTATCTACGTTGTTATCGTCATAAATATTATCGTTAATATCGTCGTTATTATTGTCATTATCTTCTTTTTATTGTCTTTATTATCGTCGTTAATATCGTCGTTATTATCGTCGTTAATATCGTCATTATCATAGTTGTTATCGTCCTTATTATCCTCATAATTATCGTCGTTAATATCGTCGTTATTTTGTCATAATCATCGTCGTTAATGTCGTCGTTATTATCGTCATTATCTACGTTGTTATCGTCATAAATATCATCGATAATATCGTCGTTATTATTGTCATTATCTTCTTTTTATCGTCGTTATTAACGTCGTTATTATCGTCGTTAATATCGTCGTTAATATCGTCATTATCATCGTTGTTATCGTCCTTATTATCCTCATAATTATCGTCGTTAATATCGTCGTTATTTTGTCATAAACATCGTCGCTAATGTCGTCGTTATTATCGTCATTATCATCGTTGTTATCGTCCTTATTATCCTCATAGTTATCGTCGTTAATATCGTCGTTATTTTGTCATAAACATCGTCGCTAATGTCGTCGTTATTATCGTCATTATCATCGTTGTTATCGTCCTTATCATCCTCATAATTATCGTCGTTAATATCGTCGTTATTTTGTCATAATCATCGACGATAATGTCGTCGTTATTATCGTCATTATCTTCGTTGTTATCGTCATAATTATCATCGTTAATATCGTCGTTATTATTGTCATTATCTTCTTTTTATCGACGTTATTATCGTCGTTAATATCGTCGTTATTATCGTCGTTAATATCGTCATTATCATCGTTGTTATCGTCCTTATTATCCTCATAATTATCGTCCTTAATATCGTCGTTATTTTGTCATAATCATTGTCGTTAATGTCGTCGTTATTATCGTCATTATCTTCGTTGTTATCGTCCTTATTATCCTCATAATTATCGTCGTTAATATCGTCGTTATTTTGTCATAAACATCGTCGCTAATGTCGTCGTTATTATCGTCATTATCATCGTTGTTATCGTCCTTATCATCCTCATAATTATCGTCGTTAATATCGTCGTTATTTTGTCATAATCATCGTCGTTAATGTCGTCGTTATTATCGTCATTATCATCGTTGTTATCGTCCTTATTATCCTCATAGTTATCGTCGTTAATATCGTCGTTATTTTGTCATAAACATCGTCGCTAATGTCGTCGTTATTTCCGTCATTATCATCGTTGTTATCGTCCTTATCATCCTCATAATTATCGTCGTTAATATCGTCGTTATTTTGTCATAAACATCGTCGCTAATGTCGTCGTTATTATCTTCATTATCATCGTTGTTATCGTCCTTATCATCCTCTTAATTATCGTCGTTAATATCGTCGTTATTTTGTCATAATCATCGTCGTTAATGTCGTCGTTATTATCGTCATTATCTACGTTGTTATCGTCATAAATATCATCGATAATATCATCGTTATTATTGTCATTATCTTCTTTTTATCGTCGTTATTAACGTCGTTATTATCGTCGTTAATATCGTCGTTAATATCGTCATTATCATCGTTGTTATCGTCCTTATCATCCTCATAATTATCGTCGTTAATATCGTCGTTATTTTGTCATAATCATCGTCGTTAATGTCGTCGTTATTATCGTCATTATCTACGTTGTAATCGTCATAAATATCATCGATAATATCGTCGTTATTATTGTCATTATCTTCTTTTTATCGTCGTTATTAACGTCGTTATTATCGTCGTTAATATCGTCGTTAATATCGTCATTATCATCGTTGTTATCGTCCTTATTATCCTCATAATTATCGTCGTTAATATCGTCGTTATTTTGTCACAATCATCGTCGTTAATGTCGTCGTTATTATCGTCATTATCATCGTTGTTATCGTCCTTATCATCCTCATAATTATCGTCGTTAATATCGTCGTTATTTTGTCATAATCATTGACGATAATGTCGTCGTTATTATCGTCATTATCTTCGTTGTTATCGTCATAATTATCATCGTTAATATCGTCGTTATTATTGTCATTATCTTCTTTTTATCGTCGTTATTATCGTCGTTAATATCGTCGTTATTATCGTCGTTAATATCGTCGTTAATATCGTCATTATCATCGTTGTTATCGTCCTTATTATCCTCATAATTATCGTCGTTAATATCGTCGTTATTTTGTCACAATCATCGTCGTTAATGTCGTCGTTATTATCGTCATTATCATCGTTGTTATCGTCCTTATCATCCTCATAATTATCGTCGTTAATATCGTCGTTATTTTGTCATAATCATCGTCGTTAATGTCGTCGTTATTATCGTCATTATCATCGTTGTTATCGTCCTTATTATCCTCATAATTATCGTCGTTAATATCGTCGTTATTTTGTCACAATCATCGTCGTTAATGTCGTCGTTATTATCGTCATTATCATCGTTGTTATCGTCCTTATCATCCTCATAATTATCGTCGTTAATATCGTCGTTATTCTGTCATAATCATCGTCGTTAATGTCGTCGTTATTATCGTCATTATCTACGTTGTTATCGTCATAAATATTATCGTTAATATCGTCGTTATTATTGTCATTATCTTCTTTTTATTGTCTTTATTATCGTCGTTAATATCGTCGTTATTATCGTCGTTAATATCGTCATTATCATAGTTGTTATCGTCCTTATTATCCTCATAATTATCGTCGTTAATATCGTCGTTATTTTGTCATAATCATCGTCGTTAATGTCGTCGTTATTATCGTCATTATCTACGTTGTTATCGTCATAAATATCATCGATAATATCGTCGTTATTATTGTCATTATCTTCTTTTTATCGTCGTTATTAACGTCGTTATTATCGTCGTTAATATCGTCGTTAATATCGTCATTATCATCGTTGTTATCGTCCTTATTATCCTCATAATTATCGTCGTTAATATCGTCGTTATTTTGTCATAAACATCGTCGCTAATGTCGTCGTTATTATCGTCATTATCATCGTTGTTATCGTCCTTATTATCCTCATAGTTATCGTCGTTAATATCGTCGTTATTTTGTCATAAACATCGTCGCTAATGTCGTCGTTATTATCGTCATTATCATCGTTGTTATCGTCCTTATCATCCTCATAATTATCGTCGTTAATATCGTCGTTATTTTGTCATAATCATCGACGATAATGTCGTCGTTATTATCGTCATTATCTTCGTTGTTATCGTCATAATTATCATCGTTAATATCGTCGTTATTATTGTCATTATCTTCTTTTTATCGACGTTATTATCGTCGTTAATATCGTCGTTATTATCGTCGTTAATATCGTCATTATCATCGTTGTTATCGTCCTTATTATCCTCATAATTATCGTCCTTAATATCGTCGTTATTTTGTCATAATCATTGTCGTTAATGTCGTCGTTATTATCGTCATTATCTTCGTTGTTATCGTCCTTATTATCCTCATAATTATCGTCGTTAATATCGTCGTTATTTTGTCATAAACATCGTCGCTAATGTCGTCGTTATTATCGTCATTATCATCGTTGTTATCGTCCTTATCATCCTCATAATTATCGTCGTTAATATCGTCGTTATTTTGTCATAATCATCGTCGTTAATGTCGTCGTTATTATCGTCATTATCATCGTTGTTATCGTCCTTATTATCCTCATAGTTATCGTCGTTAATATCGTCGTTATTTTGTCATAAACATCGTCGCTAATGTCGTCGTTATTTCCGTCATTATCATCGTTGTTATCGTCCTTATCATCCTCATAATTATCGTCGTTAATATCGTCGTTATTTTGTCATAAACATCGTCGCTAATGTCGTCGTTATTATCTTCATTATCATCGTTGTTATCGTCCTTATCATCCTCTTAATTATCGTCGTTAATATCGTCGTTATTTTGTCATAATCATCGTCGTTAATGTCGTCGTTATTATCGTCATTATCTACGTTGTTATCGTCATAAATATCATCGATAATATCATCGTTATTATTGTCATTATCTTCTTTTTATCGTCGTTATTAACGTCGTTATTATCGTCGTTAATATCGTCGTTAATATCGTCATTATCATCGTTGTTATCGTCCTTATCATCCTCATAATTATCGTCGTTAATATCGTCGTTATTTTGTCATAATCATCGTCGTTAATGTCGTCGTTATTATCGTCATTATCTACGTTGTAATCGTCATAAATATCATCGATAATATCGTCGTTATTATTGTCATTATCTTCTTTTTATCGTCGTTATTAACGTCGTTATTATCGTCGTTAATATCGTCGTTAATATCGTCATTATCATCGTTGTTATCGTCCTTATTATCCTCATAATTATCGTCGTTAATATCGTCGTTATTTTGTCACAATCATCGTCGTTAATGTCGTCGTTATTATCGTCATTATCATCGTTGTTATCGTCCTTATCATCCTCATAATTATCGTCGTTAATATCGTCGTTATTTTGTCATAATCATTGACGATAATGTCGTCGTTATTATCGTCATTATCTTCGTTGTTATCGTCATAATTATCATCGTTAATATCGTCGTTATTATTGTCATTATCTTCTTTTTATCGTCGTTATTATCGTCGTTAATATCGTCGTTATTATCGTCGTTAATATCGTCGTTAATATCGTCATTATCATCGTTGTTATCGTCCTTATTATCCTCATAATTATCGTCGTTAATATCGTCGTTATTTTGTCACAATCATCGTCGTTAATGTCGTCGTTATTATCGTCATTATCATCGTTGTTATCGTCCTTATCATCCTCATAATTATCGTCGTTAATATCGTCGTTATTTTGTCATAATCATCGTCGTTAATGTCGTCGTTATTATCGTCGTTAATATCGTCGTTAATATCGTCATTATAATCGTTGTTATCGTCCTTATTATACTCATAATTATCGTCGTTAATATCATCGTTATTTTGTCATAAACATCGTCGCTAATGTCGTCGTTATTATCGTCATTATCATCGTTGTTATCGTCCTTATCATCCTCATAATTATCGTCGTTAATATCGTCGTTATTTTGTCATAATCATCGTCGTTAATGTCGTCGTTATTATCGTCATTATCATCGTTGTTATCGTCCTTATTATCCTCATAATTATCGTCGTTAATATCGTCGTTATTTTGTCACAATCATCGTCGTTAATGTCGTCGTTATTATCGTCATTATCATCGTTGTTATCGTCCTTATCATCCTCATAATCATCGTCGTTAATATCGTCGATATTTTGTCATAATCATCGTCGTTAATGTCGTCGTTATTATCGTCATTATCTACGTTGTAATCGTCATAAATATCATCGATAATATCGTCGTTATTATTGTCATTATCTTCTTTTTATCGTCGTTATTAACGTCGTTATTATCGTCGTTAATATCGTCGTTAATATCGTCATTATCATCGTTGTTATCGTCCTTATTATCCTTATAATTATCGTCGTTAATATCGTCGTTATTTTGTCACAATCATCGTCGTTAATGTCGTCGTTATTATCGTCATTATCATCGTTGTTATCGTCCTTATCATCCTTATAATTATCGTCGTTAATATCGTCGTTATTTTGTCATAATCATTGACGATAATGTCGTCGTTATTATCGTCATTATCTTCGTTGTTATCGTCATAATTATCATCGTTAATATCGTCGTTATTATTGTCATTATCTTCTTTTTATCGTCGTTATTATCGTCGTTAATATCGTCGTTATTATCGTCGTTAATATCGTCGTTAATATCGTCATTATCATCGTTGTTATCGTCCTTATTATCCTCATAATTATCGTCGTTAATATCGTCGTTATTTTGTCACAATCATCGTCGTTAATGTCGACGTTATTATCGTCATTATCATCGTTGTTATCGTCCTTATCATCCTCATAATTATCGTCGTTAATATCGTCGTTATTTTGTCATAATCATCGTCGTTAATGTCGTCGTTATTATCGTCATTATCTACGTTGTTATCGTCATAAATATTATCGTTAATATCGTCGTTATTATTGTCATTATCTTCTTTTTATTGTCTTTATTATCGTCGTTAATATCGTCGTTATTATCGTCGTTAATATCGTCGTTAATATCGTCATTATCATCGTTGTTATCGTCCTTATTATCCTCATAATTATCGTCGTTAATATCGTCGTTATTTTGTCATAATCATCGTCGTTAATGTCGTCGTTATTATCGTCATTATCTACGTTGTTATCGTCATAAATATCATCGATAATATCGTCGTTATTATTGTCATTATCTTCTTTTTATCGTCGTTATTAACGTCGTTATTATCGTCGTTAATATCGTCGTTAATATCGTCATTATCATCGTTGTTATCGTCCTTAACATCCTCATAATTATCGTCGTTAATATCGTCGTTATTTTGTCATAATCATCGTCGTTAATGTCGTCGTTATTATCGTCATTATCTACGTTGTTATCGTCATAAATATCATCGATAATATCGTCGTTATTATTGTCATTATCTTCTTTTTATTGTCTTTATTTTCGTCGTTAATATCGTCGTTATTATCGTCGTTAATATCGTCGTTATTATCGTCGTTAATATCGTCGTTAATATCGTCATTATCATCGTTGTTATCGTCCTTATTATCCTCATAATTATCGTCGTTAATATCGTCGTTATTATCGTTATTATCATCGTTGTTATCGTCGTTATTATCCGCATAATTATCGTCGTTAATATCGTCGTTATTATCGTCATTGTCATCGTTGTTATCGTCGTTATTATCCTCATAATTATCGTCGTTATTATCGTCGTTATTTCGTCATTATCATCGTTGTTATCGTCGTTATTATCGTCGTTAATATCGTCATTATCATCGTTGTTATCGTCCTTATTATCCTCATAATTATCGTCGTTAATATCGTCGTTATTTTGTCACAATCATCGTCGTTAATGTCGTCGTTATTATCGTCATTATCATCGTTGTTATCGTCCTTATCATCCTCATAATTATCGTCGTTAATATCGTCGTTATTTTGTCATAATCATCGTCGTTAATGTCGTCGTTATTATCGTCATTATCTACGTTGTTATCGTCATAAATATTATCGTTAATATCGTCGTTATTATTGTCATTATCTTCTTTTTATTGTCTTTATTATCGTCGTTTTTAACGTCGTTATTATCGTCGTTAATATCGTCGTTAATATCGTCATTATAATCGTTGTTATCGTCCTTATTATACTCATAATTATCGTCGTTAATATCATCGTTATTTTGTCATAAACATCGTCGCTAATGTCGTCGTTATTATCGTCATTATCATCGTTGTTATCGTCCTTATCATCCTCATAATTATCGTCGTTAATATCGTCGTTATTTTGTCATAATCATCGTCGTTAATGTCGTCGTTATTATCGTCATTATCATCGTTGTTATCGTCCTTATTATCCTCATAATTATCGTCGTTAATATCGTCGTTATTCTGTCACAATCATCGTCGTTAATGTCGTCGTTATTATCGTTATTATCATCGTTGTTATCGTCGTTATTATCCGCATAATTATCGTCGTTAATATCGTCGTTTTTATTGTCATTGTCATCGTTGTTATCGTCGTTATTATCCTCATAATTATCGTCGTTATTATCGTCGTTATTTCGTCATTATCATCGTTGTTATCGTCGTTATTATCGTCGTTAATATCGTCATTATCATCGTTGTTATCGTCCTTATTATCCTCATAATTATCGTCGTTAATATCGTCGTTATTTTGTCACAATCATCGTCGTTAATGTCGTCGTTATTATCGTCATTATCATCGTTGTTATCGTCCTTATCATCCTCATAATTATCGTCGTTAATATCGTCGTTATTTTGTCATAATCATCGTCGTTAATGTCGTCGTTATTATCGTCATTATCTACGTTGTTATCGTCATAAATATCATCGATAATATCGTCGTTATTATTGTCATTATCTTCTTTTTATCGTCGTTATTAACGTCGTTATTATCGTCGTTAATATCGTCGTTAATATCGTCATTATCATCGTTGTTATCGTCCTTATTATCCTCATAGTTATCGTCGTTAATTTCGTCGTTATTTTGTCATAAACATCGTCGCTAATGTCGTCGTTATTATCGTCATTATCATCGTTGTTATCGTCCTTATCATCCTCATAATTATCGTCGTTAATATCGTCGTTATTTTGTCATAATCATCGACGATAATGTCGTCGTTATTATCGTCATTATCTTCGTTGTTATCGTCATAATTATCATCGTTAATATCGTCGTTATTATTGTCATTATCTTCTTTTTATCGACGTTATTATCGTTGTTAATATCGTCGTTATTATCGTCGTTAATATCGTCATTATCATCGTTGTTATCGTCCTTATTATCCTCATAATTATCGTCGTTAATATCGTCGTTATTTTGTCATAATCATTGTCGTTAATGTCGTCGTTATTATCGTCATTATCTTCGTTGTTATCGTCCTTATTATCCTCATAATTATCGTCGTTAATATCGTCGTTATTTTGTCATAAACATCGTCGCTAATGTCGTCGTTATTATCGTCATTATCATCGTTGTTATCGTCCTTATCATCCTCATAATTATCGTCGTTAATATCATCGTTATTTTGTCATAAACATCGTCGCTAATGTCGTCGTTATTATCGTCATTATCATCGTTGTTATCGTCCTTATCATCCTCATAATTATCGTCGTTAATATCGTCGTTATTTTGTCATAATCATCGTCGTTAATGTCGTCGTTATTATCGTCATTATCATCGTTGTTATCGTCCTTATTATCCTCATAATTATCGTCGTTAATATCGTCGTTATTTTGTCACAATCATCGTCGTTAATGTCGTCGTTATTATCGTCATTATCATCGTTGTTATCGTCCTTATCATCCTCATAATCATCGTCGTTAATATCGTCGATATTTTGTCATAATCATCGTCGTTAATGTCGTCGTTATTATCGTCATTATCTACGTTGTAATCGTCATAAATATCATCGATAATATCGTCGTTATTATTGTCATTATCTTCTTTTTATCGTCGTTATTAACGTCGTTATTATCGTCGTTAATATCGTCGTTAATATCGTCATTATCATCGTTGTTATCGTCCTTATTATCCTTATAATTATCGTCGTTAATATCGTCGTTATTTTGTCACAATCATCGTCGTTAATGTCGTCGTTATTATCGTCATTATCATCGTTGTTATCGTCCTTATCATCCTTATAATTATCGTCGTTAATATCGTCGTTATTTTGTCATAATCATTGACGATAATGTCGTCGTTATTATCGTCATTATCTTCGTTGTTATCGTCATAATTATCATCGTTAATATCGTCGTTATTATTGTCATTATCTTCTTTTTATCGTCGTTATTATCGTCGTTAATATCGTCGTTATTATCGTCGTTAATATCGTCGTTAATATCGTCATTATCATCGTTGTTATCGTCCTTATTATCCTCATAATTATCGTCGTTAATATCGTCGTTATTTTGTCACAATCATCGTCGTTAATGTCGACGTTATTATCGTCATTATCATCGTTGTTATCGTCCTTATCATCCTCATAATTATCGTCGTTAATATCGTCGTTATTTTGTCATAATCATCGTCGTTAATGTCGTCGTTATTATCGTCATTATCTACGTTGTTATCGTCATAAATATTATCGTTAATATCGTCGTTATTATTGTCATTATCTTCTTTTTATTGTCTTTATTATCGTCGTTAATATCGTCGTTATTATCGTCGTTAATATCGTCGTTAATATCGTCATTATCATCGTTGTTATCGTCCTTATTATCCTCATAATTATCGTCGTTAATATCGTCGTTATTTTGTCATAATCATCGTCGTTAATGTCGTCGTTATTATCGTCATTATCTACGTTGTTATCGTCATAAATATCATCGATAATATCGTCGTTATTATTGTCATTATCTTCTTTTTATTGTCTTTATTTTCGTCGTTAATATCGTCGTTATTATCGTCGTTAATATCGTCGTTATTATCGTCGTTAATATCGTCGTTAATATCGTCATTATCATCGTTGTTATCGTCCTTATTATCCTCATAATTATCGTCGTTAATATCGTCGTTATTATCGTTATTATCATCGTTGTTATCGTCGTTATTATCCGCATAATTATCGTCGTTAATATCGTCGTTATTATCGTCATTGTCATCGTTGTTATCGTCGTTATTATCCTCATAATTATCGTCGTTATTATCGTCGTTATTTCGTCATTATCATCGTTGTTATCGTCGTTATTATCGTCGTTAATATCGTCATTATCATCGTTGTTATCGTCCTTATTATCCTCATAATTATCGTCGTTAATATCGTCGTTATTTTGTCACAATCATCGTCGTTAATGTCGTCGTTATTATCGTCATTATCATCGTTGTTATCGTCCTTATCATCCTCATAATTATCGTCGTTAATATCGTCGTTATTTTGTCATAATCATCGTCGTTAATGTCGTCGTTATTATCGTCATTATCTACGTTGTTATCGTCATAAATATTATCGTTAATATCGTCGTTATTATTGTCATTATCTTCTTTTTATTGTCTTTATTATCGTCGTTTTTAACGTCGTTATTATCGTCGTTAATATCGTCGTTAATATCGTCATTATAATCGTTGTTATCGTCCTTATTATACTCATAATTATCGTCGTTAATATCATCGTTATTTTGTCATAAACATCGTCGCTAATGTCGTCGTTATTATCGTCATTATCATCGTTGTTATCGTCCTTATCATCCTCATAATTATCGTCGTTAATATCGTCGTTATTTTGTCATAATCATCGTCGTTAATGTCGTCGTTATTATCGTCATTATCATCGTTGTTATCGTCCTTATTATCCTCATAATTATCGTCGTTAATATCGTCGTTATTTTGTCACAATCATCGTCGTTAATGTCGTCGTTATTATCGTTATTATCATCGTTGTTATCGTCGTTATTATCCGCATAATTATCGTCGTTAATATCGTCGTTTTTATTGTCATTGTCATCGTTGTTATCGTCGTTATTATCCTCATAATTATCGTCGTTATTATCGTCGTTATTTCGTCATTATCATCGTTGTTATCGTCGTTATTATCGTCGTTAATATCGTCATTATCATCGTTGTTATCGTCCTTATTATCCTCATAATTATCGTCGTTAATATCGTCGTTATTTTGTCACAATCATCGTCGTTAATGTCGTCGTTATTATCGTCATTATCATCGTTGTTATCGTCCTTATCATCCTCATAATTATCGTCGTTAATATCGTCGTTATTTTGTCATAATCATCGTCGTTAATGTCGTCGTTATTATCGTCATTATCTTCGTTGTTATCGTCATAATTATCATCGTTAATATCGTCGTTATTATTGTCATTATCTTCTTTTTATCGACGTTATTATCGTTGTTAATATCGTCGTTATTATCGTCGTTAATATCGTCATTATCATCGTTGTTATCGTCCTTATTATCCTCATAATTATCGTCGTTAATATCGTCGTTATTTTGTCATAATCATTGTCGTTAATGTCGTCGTTATTATCGTCATTATCTTCGTTGTTATCGTCCTTATTATCCTCATAATTATCGTCGTTAATATCGTCGTTATTTTGTCATAAACATCGTCGCTAATGTCGTCGTTATTATCGTCATTATCATCGTTGTTATCGTCCTTATCATCCTCATAATTATCGTCGTTAATATCATCGTTATTTTGTCATAAACATCGTCGCTAATGTCGTCGTTATTATCGTCATTATCATCGTTGTTATCGTCCTTATCATCCTCATAATTATCGTCGTTAATATCGTCGTTATTTTGTCATAATCATCGTCGTTAATGTCGTCGTTATTATCGTCATTATCATCGTTGTTATCGTCCTTATTATCCTCATAATTATCGTCGTTAATATCGTCGTTATTTTGTCACAATCATCGTCGTTAATGTCGTCGTTATTATCGTCATTATCATCGTTGTTATCGTCCTTATCATCCTCATAATTATCGTCGTTAATATCGTCGTTATTTTGTCATAATCATCGTCGTTAATGTCGTCGTTATTATCGTCATTATCTACGTTGTAATCGTCATAAATATCATCGATAATATCGTCGTTATTATTGTCATTATCTTCTTTTTATCGTCGTTATTAACGTCGTTATTATCGTCGTTAATATCGTCGTTAATATCGTCATTATCATCGTTGTTATCGTCCTTATTATCCTCATAATTATCGTCGTTAATATCGTCGTTATTTTGTCACAATCATCGTCGTTAATGTCGTCGTTATTATCGTCATTATCATCGTTGTTATCGTCCTTATCATCCTCATAATTATCGTCGTTAATATCGTCGTTATTTTGTCATAATCATTGACGATAATGTCGTCGTTATTATCGTCATTATCTTCGTTGTTATCGTCATAATTATCATCGTTAATATCGTCGTTATTATTGTCATTATCTTCTTTTTATCGTCGTTATTATCGTCGTTAATATCGTCGTTATTATCGTCGTTAATATCGTCGTTAATATCGTCATTATCATCGTTGTTATCGTCCTTATTATCCTCATAATTATCGTCGTTAATATCGTCGTTATTTTGTCACAATCATCGTCGTTAATGTCGTCGTTATTATCGTCATTATCATCGTTGTTATCGTCCTTATCATCCTCATAATTATCGTCGTTAATATCGTCGTTATTTTGTCATAATCATCGTCGTTAATGTCGTCGTTATTATCGTCATTATCTACGTTGTTATCGTCATAAATATTATCGTTAATATCGTCGTTATTATTGTCATTATCTTCTTTTTATTGTCTTTATTATCGTCGTTATTAACGTCGTTATTATCGTCGTTAATATCGTCGTTAATATCGTCATTATCATCGTTGTTATCGTCCTTATCATCCTCATAATTATCGTCGTTAATATCGTCGTTATTTAGTCATAATCATCGTCGTTAATGTCGTCGTTATTATCGTCATTATCTACGTTGTTATCGTCATAAATATCATCGATACTATCGTCGTTATTATTGTCATTATCTTCTTTTTATTGTCTTTATTATCGTCGTTAATATCGTCGTTATTATCGTCGTTAATATCGTCGTTATTATCGTCGTTAATATCGTCGTTAATATCGTCATTATCATCGTTGTTATCGTCCTTATTATCCTCATAATTATCGTCGTTAATATCGTCGTTATTATCGTTATTATCATCGTTGTTATCGTCGTTATTATCCGCATAATTATCGTCGTTAATATCGTCGTTATTATCGTCATTGTCATCGTTGTTATCGTCGTTATTATCCTCATAATTATCGTCGTTATTATCGTCGTTATTTCGTCATTATCATCGTTGTTATCGTCGTTATTATCGTCGTTAATATCGTCATTATCATCGTTGTTATCGTCCTTATTATCCTCATAATTATCGTCGTTAATATCGTCGTAATTTTGTCACAATCATCGTCGTTAATGTCGTCGTTATTATCGTCATTATCATCGTTGTTATCGTCCTTATCATCCTCATAATTATCGTCGTTAATATCGTCGTTATTTTGTCATAATCATCGTCGTTAATGTCGTCGTTATTATCGTCATTATCTACGTTGTTATCGTCATAAATATCATCGATAATATCGTCGTTATTATTGTCATTATCTTCTTTTTATCGTCGTTATTAACGTCGTTATTATCGTCGTTAATATCGTCGTTAATATCGTCATTATCATCGTTGTTATCGTCCTTATCATCCTCATAATTATCGTCGTTAATATCGTCGTTATTTTGTCATAATCATCGTCGTTAATGTCGTCGTTATTATCGTCATTATCATCGTTGTTATCGTCATAAATATCATCGATAATATCGTCGTTATTATTGTCATTATCTTCTTTTTATCGTCGTTATTAACGTCGTTATTATCGTCGTTAATATCGTCGTTAATATCGTCATTATCATCGTTGTTATCGTCCTTATTATCCTCATAGTTATCGTCGTTAATATCGTCGTTATTTTGTCATAAACATCGTCGCTAATGTCGTCGTTATTATCGTCATTATCATCGTTGTTATCGTCCTTATCATCCTCATAATTATCGTCGTTAATATCGTCGTTATTTTGTCATAATCATTGTCGCTAATGTAGTCGTTATTATCGTCATTATCATCGTTGTTATCGTCCTTATCATCATCATAATTATCGTCGTTAATATCGTCGTAATTTTGTCACAATCATCGTCGTTAATGTCGTCGTTATTATCGTCATTATCATCGTTGTTATCGTCCTTATCATCCTCATAATTATCGTCGTTAATATCGTCGTTATTTTGTCATAATCATCGTCGTTAAAGTCGTCGTTATTATCGTCATTATCTACGTTGTTATCGTCATAAATATCATCGATAATATCGTCGTTATTATTGTCATTATCTTCTTTTTATCGTCGTTATTAACGTCGTTATTATCGTCGTTAATATCGTCGTTAATATCGTCATTATCATCGTTGTTATCGTCCTTATTATCCTCATAATTATCGTCGTTAATATCGTCGTTATTTTGTCACAATCATCGTCGTTAATGTCGTCGTTATTATCGTCATTATCATCGTTGTTATCGTCCTTATCATCCTCATAATTATCGTCGTTAATATCGTCGTTATTTTGTCATAATCATCGTCGTTAATGTCGTCGTTATTATCGTCATTATCTACGTTGTTATCGTCATAAATATCATCGATAATATCGTCGTTATTATTGTCATTATCTTCTTTTTATCGTCGTTATTAACGTCGTTATTATCGTCGTTAATATCGTCGTTAATATCGTCATTATCATCGTTGTTATCGTCCTTATCATCCTCATAATTATCGTCGTTAATATCGTCGTTATTTTGTCATAATCATCGTCGTTAATGTCGTCGATATTATCGTCATTATCATCGTTGTTATCGTCATAAATACCATCGATAATATCGTCGTTATTTTTGTCATTATCTTCTTTTTATCGTCGTTATTAACGTCGTTATTATCGTCGTTAATATCGTCGTTAATATCGTCATTATCATCGTTGTTATCGTCCTTATTATCCTCATAGTTATCGTCGTTAATATCGTCGTTATTTTGTCATAAACATCGTCGCTAATGTCGTCGTTATTATCGTCATTATCCTTCGTTGTTATCGTCCTTATCATCCTCATAATTATCGTCGTTAATATCGTCGTTATTTTGTCATAATCATCGACGATAATGTCGTCGTTATTATCGTCATTATCATCGTTGTTATCGTCCTTATTATCCTTATAGTTATCGTCGTTAATATCGTCGTTATTTTGTCATAAACATCGTCGCTAATGTCGTCGTTATTTCCGTCATTATCATCGTTGTTATCGTCCTTATCATCCTCATAATTATCGTCGTTAATATCGTCGTTATTTTGTCATAAACATCGTCGCTAATGTCGTCGTTATTATCTTCATTATCATCGTTGTTATCGTCCTTATCATCCTCTTAATTATCGTCGTTAATATCGTCGTTATTTTGTCATAATCATCGTCGTTAATGTCGTCGTTATTATCGTCATTATCTACGTTGTTATCGTCATAAATATCATCGATAATATCGTCGTTATTATTGTCATTATCTTCTTTTTATCGTCGTTATTAACGTCGTTATTATCGTCGTTAATATCGTCGTTAATATCGTCATTATCATCGTTGTTATCGTCCTTATCATCCTCATAATTATCGTCGTTAATATCGTCGTTATTTTGTCATAATCATCGTCGTTAATGTCGTCGTTATTATCGTCATTATCAACGTTGTTATCGTCATAAATATCATCGATAATATCGTCGTTATTATTGTCATTATCTTCTTTTTATCGTCGTTTTTAACGTCGTTATTATCGTCGTTAATATCGTCGTTAATATCGTCATTATAATCGTTGTTATCGTCCTTATTATACTCATAATTATCGTCGTTAATATCATCGTTATTTTGTCATAAACATCGTCGCTAATGTCGTCGTTATTATCGTCATTATCATCGTTGTTATCGTCCTTATCATCCTCATAATTATCGTCGTTAATATCGTCGTTATTTTGTCATAATCATCGTCGTTAATGTCGTCGTTATTATCGTCATTATCATCGTTGTTATCGTCCTTATTATCCTCATAATTATCGTCGTTAATATCGTCGTTATTTTGTCACAATCATCGTCGTTAATGTCGTCGTTATTATCGTCATTATCATCGTTGTTATCGTCCTTATCATCCTCATAATTATCGTCGTTAATATCGTCGTTATTTTGTCATAATCATCGTCGTTAATGTCGTCGTTATTATCGTCATTATCTACGTTGTAATCGTCATAAATATCATCGATAATATCGTCGTTATTATTGTCATTATCTTCTTTTTATCGTCGTTATTAACGTCGTTATTATCGTCGTTAATATCGTCGTTAATATCGTCATTATCATCGTTGTTATCGTCCTTATTATCCTCATAATTATCGTCGTTAATATCGTCGTTATTTTGTCACAATCATCGTCGTTAATGTCGTCGTTATTATCGTCATTATCATCGTTGTTATCGTCCTTATCATCCTCATAATTATCGTCGTTAATATCGTCGTTATTTTGTCATAATCATTGACGATAATGTCGTCGTTATTATCGTCATTATCTTCGTTGTTATCGTCATAATTATCATCGTTAATATCGTCGTTATTATTGTCATTATCTTCTTTTTATCGTCGTTATTATCGTCGTTAATATCGTCGTTATTATCGTCGTTAATATCGTCGTTAATATCGTCATTATCATCGTTGTTATCGTCCTTATTATCCTCATAATTATCGTCGTTAATATCGTCGTTATTTTGTCACAATCATCGTCGTTAATGTCGTCGTTATTATCGTCATTATCATCGTTGTTATCGTCCTTATCATCCTCATAATTATCGTCGTTAATATCGTCGTTATTTTGTCATAATCATCGTCGTTAATGTCGTCGTTATTATCGTTATTATCTACGTTGTTATCGTCATAAATATCATCGATAATATCGTCGTTATTATTGTCATTATCTTCTTTTTATCGTCGTTTTTAACGTCGTTATTATCGTCGTTAATATCGTCGTTAATATCGTCATTATAATCGTTGTTATCGTCCTTATTATACTCATAATTATCGTCGTTAATATCATCGTTATTTTGTCATAAACATCGTCGCTAATGTCGTCGTTATTATCGTCATTATCATCGTTGTTATCGTCCTTATCATCCTCATAATTATCGTCGTTAATATCGTCGTTATTTTGTCATAATCATCGTCGTTAATGTCGTCGTTATTATCGTCATTATCATCGTTGTTATCGTCCTTATTATCCTCATAATTATCGTCGTTAATATCGTCGTTATTTTGTCACAATCATCGTCGTTAATGTCGTCGTTATTATCGTCATTATCATCGTTGTTATCGTCCTTATCATCCTCATAATTATCGTCGTTAATATCGTCGTTATTTTGTCATAATCATCGTTGTTAATGTCGTCGTTATTATCGTCATTATCTACGTTGTAATCGTCATAAATATCATCGATAATATCGTCGTTATTATTGTCATTATCTTCTTTTTATCGTCGTTATTAACGTCGTTATTATCGTCGTTAATATCGTCGTTAATATCGTCATTATCATCGTTGTTATCGTCCTTATTATCCTCATAATTATCGTCGTTAATATCGTCGTTATTTTGTCACAATCATCGTCGTTAATGTTGTCGTTATTATCGTCATTATCATCGTTGTTATCGTCCTTATCATCCTCATAATTATCGTCGTTAATATCGTCGTTATTTTGTCATAATCATTGACGATAATGTCGTCGTTATTATCGTCATTATCTTCGTTGTTATCGTCATAATTATCATCGTTAATATCGTCGTTATTATTGTCATTATCTTCTTTTTATCGTCGTTATTATCGTCGTTAATATCGTCGTTATTATCGTCGTTAATATCGTCGTTAATATCGTCATTATCATCGTTGTTATCGTCCTTATTATCCTCATAATTATCGTCGTTAATATCGTCGTTATTTTGTCACAATCATCGTCGTTAATGTCGTCGTTATTATCGTCATTATCATCGTTGTTATCGTCCTTATCATCCTCATAATTATCGTCGTTAATATCGTCGTTATTTTGTCATAATCATCGTCGTTAATGTCGTCGTTATTATCGTCATTATCTACGTTGTTATCGTCATAAATATTATCGTTAATATCGTCGTTATTATTGTCATTATCTTCTTTTTATTGTCTTTATTATCGTCGTTAATATCGTCGTTATTATCGTCGTTAATATCGTCGTTAATATCGTCATTATCATCGTTGTTATCGTCCTTATTATCCTCATAATTATCGTCGTTAATATCGTCGTTATTTTGTCATAATCATCGTCGTTAATGTCGTCGTTATTATCGTCATTATCTACGTTGTTATCGTCATAAATATCATCGATAATATCGTCGTTATTATTGTCATTATCTTCTTTTTATCGTCGTTATTAACGTCGTTATTATCGTCGTTAATATCGTCGTTAATATCGTCATTATCATCGTTGTTATCGTCCTTATCATCCTCATAATTATCGTCGTTAATATCGTCGTTATTTTGTCATAATCATCGTCGTTAATGTCGTCGTTATTATCGTCATTATTTACGTTGTTATCGTCATAAATATCATCGATAATATCGTCGTTATTATTGTCATTATCTTCTTTTTATCGTCGTTTTTAACGTCGTTATTATCGTCGTTAATATCGTCGTTAATATCGTCATTATAATCGTTGTTATCGTCCTTATTATACTCATAATTATCGTCGTTAATATCATCGTTATTTTGTCATAAACATCGTCGCTAATGTCGTCGTTATTATCGTCATTATCATCGTTGTTATCGTCCTTATCATCCTCATAATTATCGTCGTTAATATCGTCGTTATTTTGTCATAATCATCGTCGTTAATGTCGTCGTTATTATCGTCATTATCATCGTTGTTATCGTCCTTATTATCCTCATAATTATCGTCGTTAATATCGTCGTTATTTTGTCACAATCATCGTCGTTAATGTCGTCGTTATTATCGTCATTATCATCGTTGTTATCGTCCTTATCATCCTCATAATTATCGTCGTTAATATCGTCGTTATTTTGTCATAATCATCGTCGTTAATGTCGTCGTTATTATCGTCATTATCTACGTTGTTATCGTCATAAATATCATCGATAATATCGTTGTTATTATTGTCATTATCTTCTTTTTATCGTCGTTTTTAACGTCGTTATTATCGTCGTTAATATCGTCGTTAATATCGTCATTATAATCGTTGTTATCGTCCTTATTATACTCATAATTATCGTCGTTAATATCATCGTTATTTTGTCATAAACATCGTCGCTAATGTCGTCGTTATTATCGTCATTATCATCGTTGTTATCGTCCTTATCATCCTCATAATTATCGTCGTTAATATCGTCGTTATTTTGTCATAATCATCGTCGTTAATGTCGTCGTTATTATCGTCATTATCATCGTTGTTATCGTCCTTATTATCCTCATAATTATCGTCGTTAATATCGTCGTTATTTTGTCACAATCATCGTCGTTAATGTCGTCGTTATTATCGTCATTATCATCGTTGTTATCGTCCTTATCATCCTCATAATTATCGTCGTTAATATCGTCGTTATTTTGTCATAATCATCGTCGTGAATGTCGTCGTTATTATCGTCATTATCTACGTTGTAATCGTCATAAATATCATCGATAATATCGTCGTTATTATTGTAATTATCTTCTTTTTATCGTCGTTATTAACGTCGTTATTATCGTCGTTAATATCGTCGTTAATATCGTCATTATCATCGTTGTTATCGTCCTTATTATCCTCATAATTATCGTCGTTAATATCGTCGTTATTTTGTCACAATCATCGTCGTTAATGTCGTCGTTATTATCGTCATTATCATCGTTGTTATCGTCCTTATCATCCTCATAATTATCGTCGTTAATATCGTCGTTATTTTGTCATAATCATTGACGATAATGTCGTCGTTATTATCGTCATTATCTTCGTTGTTATCGTCATAATTATCATCGTTAATATCGTCGTTATTATTGTCATTATCTTCTTTTTATCGTCGTTATTATCGTCGTTAATATCGTCGTTATTATCGTCGTTAATATCGTCGTTAATATCGTCATTATCATAGTTGTTATCCTCCTTATTATCCTCATAATTATCGTCGTTAATATCGTCGTTATTATCGTTATTATCATCGTTGTTATCGTCGTTATTATCCGCATAATTATCGTCGTTAATATCGTCGTTATTATCGTCATTGTCATCGTTGTTATCGTCGTTATTATCCTCATAATTATCGTCGTTATTATCGTCGTTATTTCGTCATTATCATCGTTGTTATCGTCGTTATTATCGTCGTTAATATCGTCATTATCATCGTTGTTATCGTCCTTATTATCCTCATAATTATCGTCGTTAATATCGTCGTTATTTTGTCACAATCATCGTCGTTAATGTCGTCGTTATTATCGTCATTATCATCGTTGTTATCGTCCTTATCATCCTCATAATTATCGTCGTTAATATCGTCGTTATTTTGTCATAATCATCGTCGTTAATGTCGTCGTTATTATCGTCATTATCTACGTTGTTATCGTCATAAATATTATCGTTAATATCGTCGTTATTATTGTCATTATCTTCTTTTTATTGTCTTTATTATCGTCGTTATTAACGTCGTTATTATCGTCGTTAATATCGTCGTTAATATCGTCATTATCATCGTTGTTATCGTCCTTATCATCCTCATAATTATCGTCGTTAATATCGTCGTTATTTTGTCACAATCATCGTCGTTAATGTCGTCGTTATTATCGTCACTATCATCGTTGTTATCGTCCTTATCATCCTCATAATTATCGTCGTTAATATCGTCGTTATTTTGTCATAATCATCGTCGTTAATGTCGTCGTTATTATCGTCATTATCTACGTTGTTATCGTCATAAATATCATCGATAATATCGTCGTTATTATTGTCATTATCTTCTTTTTATCGTCGTTATTAACGTCGTTATTATCGTCGTTAATATCGTCGTTAATATCGTCATTATCATCGTTGTTATCGTCCTTATCATCCTCATAATTATCGTCGTTAATATCGTCGTTATTTTGTCATAATCATCGTCGTTAATGTCGTCGTTATTATCGTCATTATCATCGTTGTTATCGTCATAAATATCATCGATAATATCGTCGTTATTATTGTCATTATCTTCTTTTTATCGTCGTTATTAACATCGTTATTATCGTCGTTAATATCGTCGTTAATATCGTCATTATCATCGTTGTTATCGTCCTTATTATCCTCATAGTTATCGTCGTTAATATCGTCGTTATTTTGTCATAAACATCGTCGCTAATGTCGTCGTTATTATCGTCATTATCATCGTTGTTATCGTCCTTATCATCCTCATAATTATCGTCGTTAATATCGTCGTAATTTTGTCACAATCATCGTCGTTAATGTCGTCGTTATTATCGTCATTATCATCGTTGTTATCGTCCTTAGCATCCTCATAATTATCGTCGTTAATATCGTCGTTATTTTGTCATAATCATCGTCGTTAATGTCGTCGTTATTATCGTCATTATCATCGTTGTTATCGTCCTTATCATCCTCATAATTATCGTCGTTAATATCGTCGTTATTTTGTCATAATCATTGACGATAATGTCGTCGTTATTATCGTCATTATCTTCGTTGTTATCGTCATAATTATCATCGTTAATATCGTCGTTATTATTGTCATTATCTTCTTTTTATCGTCGTTATTATCGTCGTTAATATCGTCGTTATTATCGTCGTTAATATCGTCGTTAATATCGTCATTATCATCGTTGTTATCGTCCTTATTATCCTCATAATTATCGTCGTTAATATCGTCGTTATTTTGTCACAATCATCGTCGTTAATATCGTCGTTAATATCGTCATTATCATCGTTGTTATCGTCCTTATTATACTCATAATTATCGTCGTTAATATCGTCGTTATTTTGTCATAATCATTGACGATAATTTCGTCGTTATTATCGTCATTATCTTCGTTGTTATCGTCATAATTATCATCGTTAATTTCGTCGTTATTATTGTCATTATCTTCTTTTTATCGTCGTTATTTTCGTCGTTAATATCGTCGTTATTATCGTCGTTAATATCGTCGTTAATATCGTCATTATCATCGTTGTTATCGTCCTTATTATCCTCATAATTATCGTCGTTAATATCGTCGTTATTTTGTCACAATCATCGTCGTTAATGTCGTCGTTATTATCGTCATTATCATCGTTGTTATCGTCCTTATCATCCTCATAATTATCGTCGTTAATATCGTCGTTATTTTGTCACAATCATCGTCGTTAATGTCGTCGTTATTATCGTCATTATCATCGTTGTTATCGTCCTTATCATCCTCATAATTATCGTCGTTAATATCGTCGTTATTTTGTCATAATCATCGTCGTTAATGTCGTCGTTATTATCGTCATTATCTACGTTGTTATCGTCATAAATATCATCGATAATATCGTCGTTATTATTGTCATTATCTTCTTTTTATCGTCGTTATTAACGTCGTTATTATCGTCGTTAATATCGTCGTTAATATCGTCATTATCATCGTTGTTATCGTCCTTATCATCCTCATAATTATCGTCGTTAATATCGTCGTTATTTTGTCATAATCATCGTCGTTAATGTCGTCGTTATTATCGTCATTATCATCGTTGTTATCGTCATAAATATCATCGATAATATCGTCGTTATTATTGTCATTATCTTCTTTTTATCGTCGTTATTATCGTCGTTATTATCGTCGTTAATATCGTCGTTAATATCGTCATTATCATCGTTGTTATCGTCCTTATTATCCTCATAGTTATCGTCGTTAATATCGTCGTTATTTTGTCATAAACATCGTCGCTAATGTCGTCGTTATTATCGTCATTATCATCGTTGTTATCGTCCTTATCATCCTCATAATTATCGTCGTTAATATCGTCGTTATTTTGTCATAATCATTGTCGCTAATGTAGTCGTTATTATCGTCATTATCATCGTTGTTATCGTCCTTATCATCCTCATAATTATCGTCGTTAATATCGTCGTAATTTTGTCACAATCATCGTCGTTAATGTCGTCGTTATTATCGTCATTATCATCGTTGTTATCGTCCTTATCATCCTCATAATTATCGTCGTTAATATCGTCGTTATTTTGTCATAATCATCGTCGTTAATGTCGTCGTTATTATCGTCATTATCTACGTTGTTATCGTCATAAATATCATCGATAATATCGTCGTTATTATTGTCATTATCTTCTTTTTATCGTCGTTATTAACGTCGTTATTATCTTCGTTAATATCGTCGTTAATATCGTCATTATCATCGTTGTTATCGTCCTTATTATCCTCATAATTATCGTCGTTAATATCGTCGTTATTTTGTCACAATCATCGTCGTTAATGTCGTCGTTATTATCGTCATTATCATCGTTGTTATCGTCCTTATCATCCTCATAATTATCGTCGTTAATATCGTCGTTATTTTGTCATAATCATTGACGATAATGTCGTTATTATCGTCATTATCTTCGTTGTTATCGTCATAATTATCATCGTTAATATCGTCGTTATTATTGTCATTTTCTTCTTTTTATCGTCGTTATTATCGTCGTTAATATCGTCGTTATTATCGTCGTTAATATCGTCGTTAATATCGTCATTATCATCGTTGTTATCGTCCTTATTATCCTCATAATTATCGTCGTTAATATCGTCGTTATTTTGTCACAATCATCGTCGTTAATGTCGTCGTTATTATCGTCATTATCATCGTTGTTATCGTCCTTATCATCCTCATAATTATCGTCGTTAATATCGTCGTTTTTTGTCATAATCATCGTCGTTAATGTCGTCGTTATTATCGTCATTATCTACGTTGTTATCGTCATAAATATTATCGTTAATATCGTCGTTATTATTGTCATTATCTTCTTTTTATTGTCTTTATTATCGTAGTTAATATCGTCGTTATTATCGTCGTTAATATCGTCGTTAATATCGTCATTATCATCGTTGTTATCGTCCTTATTATACTCATAATTATCGTCGTTAATATCGTCGTTATTTTGTCATAATCATTGACGATAATGTCGTCGTTATTATCGTCATTATCTTCGTTGTTATCGTCATAATTATCATCGTTAATATCGTCGTTATTATTGTCATTATCTTCTTTTTATCGTCGTTATTTTCGTCGTTAATATCGTCGTTATTATCGTCGTTAATATCGTCGTTAATATCGTCATTATCATCGTTGTTATCGTCCTTATTATCCTCATAATTATCGTCGTTAATATCGTCGTTATTTTGTCACAATCATCGTCGTTAATGTCGTCGTTATTATCGTCATTATCATCGTTGTTATCGTCCTTATCATCCTCATAATTATCGTCGTTAATATCGTCGTTATTTTGTCATAATCATCGTCGTTAATGTCGTCGTTATTATCGTCATTATCTACGTTGTTATCGTCATAAATATTATCGTTAATATCGTCGTTATTATTGTCATTATCTTCTTTTTATTGTCTTTATTATCGTCGTTAATATCGTCGTTATTATCGTCGTTAATATCGTCGTTAATATCGTCGTTAATATCGTCGTTAATATCGTCATTATCATCGTTGTTATCGTCCTTATTATCCTCATAATTATCGTCGTTAATATCGTCGTTATTTTGTCACAATCATCGTCGTTAATGTCGTCGTTATTATCGTCATTATCATCGTTGTTATCGTCCTTATCATCCTCATAATTATCGTCGTTTATATCGTCGTTATTTTGTCATAATCATTGTCGTTAATGTCGTCGTTATTATCGTCATTATCTTCGTTGTTATCGTCCTTATTATCCTCATAATTATCGTCGTTAATATCGTCGTTATTTTGTCATAAACATCGTCGCTAATGTCGTCGTTATTATCGTCATTATCATCGTTGTTATCGTCCTTATCATCCTCATAATTATCGTCGTTAATATCGTCGTTATTTTGTCATAATCATCGTCGTTAATGTCGTCGTTATTATCGTCATTATCATCGTTGTTATCGTCCTTATTATCCTCATAATTATCGTCGTCAATATCGTCGTTATTTTGTCACAATCATCGTCGTTAATGTCGTCGTTATTATCGTCATTATCATCGTTGTTATCGTCCTTATCATCCTCATAATTATCGTCGTTAATATCGTCGTTATTTTGTCATAATCATCGTCGTTAATGTCGTCGTTATTAACGTCATTATCTACGTTGTTATCGTCATAAATATTATCTTTAATATCGTCGTTATTATTGTCATTATCTTCTCTTTATTGTCTTTATTATCGTCGTTAATATCGTCGTTATTATCGTCGTTAATATCGTCGTTAATATCGTCATTATCATCGTTGTTATCGTCCTTATTATCCTCATAATTATCGTCGTTAATATCGTCGTTATTTTGTCATAATCATCGTCGTTAATGTCGTCGTTATTATCGTCATTATCTACGTTGTTATCGTCATAAATATCATCGTTAATATCGTCGTTATTATTGTCATTATCTTCTTTTTATCGTCGTTATTATCGTCGTTAATATCGTCGTTATTATCGTCGTTAATATCGTCGTTAATATCGTCATTATCATCGTTGTTATCGTCCTTATTATCCTCATAATTATCGTCGTTAATATCGTCGTTATTATCGTCGTTAATATCGTCGTTAATATCGTCATTATCATCGTTGTTATCGTCCTTATCATCCTCATAATTATCGTCGTTAATATCGTCGTTATTTTGTCATAATCATCGTCGTTAATGTCGTCGTTATTATCGTCATTATCTACGTTGTTATCGTCATAAATATCATCGATAATATCGTCGTTATTATTGTCATTATCTTCTTTTTATCGTCGTTATTAACGTCGTTATTATCGTCGTTAATATCGTCGTTAATATCGTCATTATCATCGTTGTTATCGTCCTTATCTTCCTCATAATTATCGTCGTTAATATCGTCGTTATTTTTCATAATCATCGTCGTTAATGTCGTCGTTATTATCGTCATTATCTACGTTGTTATCGTCATAAATATCATCGATAATATCGTCGTTATTATTGTCATTATCTTCTTTTTATTGTCTTTATTATCGTCGTTAATATTGTCGTTATTATCGTCGTTAATATCGTCGTTATTATCGTCGTTAATATCGTCGTTATTATCGTCGTTAATATCGTCGTTAATATCGTCATTATCATCGTTGTTATCGTCCTTATTATCCTCATAATTATCGTCGTTAATATCGTCGTTATTATCATCATTATCATCGTTGTTATCGTCCTTATCATCCTCATAATTATCGTCGTTAATATCGTCGTTATTTTGTCATAATCATCGTCGTTAATGTCGTCGTTATTATCGTCATTATCATCGTTGTTATCGTCATAAATATCATCGATAATATCGTCGTTATTATTATCATTATCTTCTTTTTATCGTCGTTATTATCGTCGTTATTATCGTCGTTAATATCGTCGTTAATATCGTCATTATCATCGTTGTTATCGTCCTTATTATCCTCATAGTTATCGTCGTTAATATCGTCGTTATTTTGTCATAAACATCGTCGCTAATGTCGTCGTTATTATCGTCATTATCATCGTTGTTATCGTCCTTATCATCCTCATAATTATCGTCGTTAATATCGTCGTTATTTTGTCATAATCATTGTCGCTAATGTAGTCGTTATTATCGTCATTATCATCGTTGTTATCGTCCTTATCATCCTCATAATTATCGTCGTTAATATCGTCGTAATTTTGTCACAATCATCGTCGTTAATGTCGTCGTTATTATCGTCATTATCATCGTTGTTATCGTCCTTATCATCCTCATAATTATCGTCGTTAATATCGTCGTTATTTTGTCATAATCATCGTCGTTAATGTCGTCGTTATTATCGTCATTATCTACGTTGTTATCGTCATAAATATCATCGATAATATCGTCGTTATTATTGTCATTATCTTCTTTTTATCGTCGTTATTAACGTCGTTATTATCGTCGTTAATATCGTCGTTAATATCGTCATTATCATCGTTGTTATCGTCCTTATTATCCTCATAATTATCGTCGTTAATATCGTCGTTATTTTGTCACAATCATCGTCGTTAATGTCGTCGTTATTATCGTCATTATCATCGTTGTTATCGTCCTTATCATCCTCATAATTATCGTCGTTAATATCGTCGTTATTTTGTCATAATCATTGACGATAATGTCGTCGTTATTATCGTCATTATCTTCGTTGTTATCGTCATAATTATCATCGTTAATATCGTCGTTATTATTGTCATTTTCTTCTTTTTATCGTCGTTATTATCGTCGTTAATATCGTCGTTATTATCGTCGTTAATATCGTCGTTAATATCGTTATTATCATCGTTGTTATCGTCCTTATTATCCTCATAATTATCGTCGTTAATATCGTCGTTATTTTGTCACAATCATCGTCGTTAATGTCGTCGTTATTATCGTCATTATCATCGTTGTTATCGTCCTTATCATCCTCATAATTATCGTCGTTAATATCGTCGTTTTTTGTCATAATCATCGTCGTTAATGTCGTCGTTATTATCGTCATTATCTACGTTGTTATCGTCATAAATATTATCGTTAATATCGTCGTTATTATTGTCATTATCTTCTTTTTATTGTCTTTATTATCGTCGTTAATATCGTCGTTATTATCGTCGTTAATATCGTCGTTAATATCGTCATTATCATCGTTGTTATCGTCCTTATTATACTCATAATTATCGTCGTTAATATCGTCGTTATTTTGTCATAATCATTGACGATAATGTCGTCGTTATTATCGTCATTATCTTCGTTGTTATCGTCATAATTATCATCGTTAATATCGTCGTTATTATTGTCATTATCTTCTTTTTATCGTCGTTATTTTCGTCGTTAATATCGTCGTTATTATCGTCGATAATATCGTCGTTAATATCGTCATTATCATCGTTGTTATCGTCCTTATTATCCTCATAATTATCGTCGTTAATATCGTCGTTATTTTGTCACAATCATCGTCGTTAATGTCGTCGTTATTATCGTCATTATCATCGTTGTTATCGTCCTTATCATCCTCATAATTATCGTCGTTAATATCGTCGTTATTTTGTCATAATCATCGTCGTTAATGTCGTCGTTATTATCGTCATTATCTACGTTGTTATCGTCATAAATATTATCGTTAATATCGTCGTTATTATTGTCATTATCTTCTTTTTATTGTCTTTATTATCGTCGTTAATATCGTCGTTATTATCGTCGTTAATATCGTCGTTAATATCGTCATTATCATCGTTGTTATCGTCCTTATTATACTCATAATTATCGTCGTTAATATCGTCGTTATTTTGTCATAATCATTGACGATAATGTCGTCGTTATTATCGTCATTATCTTCGTTGTTATCGTCATAATTATCATCGTTAATATCGTCGTTATTATTGTCATTATCTTCTTTTTATCGTCGTTATTTTCGTCGTTAATATCGTCGTTATTATCGTCGTTAATATCGTCGTTAATATCGTCATTATCATCGTTGTTATCGTCCTTATTATCCTCATAATTATCGTCGTTAATATCGTCGTTATTTTGTCACAATCATCGTCGTTAATGTCGTCGTTATTATCGTCATTATCATCGTTGTTATCGTCCTTATCATCCTCATAATTATCGTCGTTAATATCGTCGTTATTTTGTCATAATCATCGTCGTTAATGTCGTCGTTATTATCGTCATTATCTACGTTGTTATCGTCATAAATATTATCGTTAATATCGTCGTTATTATTGTCATTATCTTCTTTTTATTGTCTTTATTATCGTCGTTAATATCGTCGTTATTATCGTCGTTAATATCGTCGTTAATATCGTCATTATCATCGTTGTTATCGTCCTTATTATACTCATAATTATCGTCGTAAATATCGTCGTTATTTTGTCATAATCATTGACGATAATGTCGTCGTTATTATCGTCATTATCTTCGTTGTTATCGTCATAATTATCATCGTTAATATCGTCGTTATTATTGTCATTATCTTCTTTTTATCGTCGTTATTTTCGTCGTTAATATCGTCGTTATTATCGTCGTTAATATCGTCGTTAATATCGTCATTATCATCGTTGTTATCGTCCTTATTATCCTCATAATTATCGTCGTTAATATCGTCGTTATTTTGTCACAATCATCGTCGTTAATGTCGTCGTTATTATCGTCATTATCATCGTTGTTATCGTCCTTATCATCCTCATAATTATCGTCGTTAATATCGTCGTTATTTTGTCATAATCATCGTCGTTAATGTCGTCGTTATTATCGTCATTATCTACGTTGTTATCGTCATAAATATTATCGTTAATATCGTCGTTATTATTGTCATTATCTTCTTTTTATTGTCTTTATTATCGTCGTTAATATCGTCGTTATTATCGTCGTTAATATCGTCATTATCATCGTTGTTATCGTCCTTATTATCCTCATAATTATCGTCGTTAATATCGTCGTTAATATCGTCGTTATTTTGTCATAATCATCGTCGTTAATGTCGTCGTTATTATCGTCATTATCTACGTTGTTATCGTCATAAATATCATCGATAATATCGTCGTTATTATTGTCATTATCTTCTTTTTATCGTCGTTATTAACGTCGTTATTATCGTCGTTAATATCGTCGTTAATATCGTCATTATCATCGTTGTTATCGTCCTTATCATCCTCATAATTATCGTCGTTAATATCGTCGTTATTTTTCATAATCATCGTCGTTAATGTCGTCGTTATTATCGTCATTATCTACGTTGTTATCGTCATAAATATCATCGATAATATCGTCGTTATTATTGTCATTATCTTCTTTTTATTGTCTTTATTATCGTCGTTAATATCGTCGTTATTATCGTCGTTAATATCGTCGTTATTATCGTCGTTAATATCGTCGTTAATATCGTCATTATCATCGTTGTTATCGTCCTTATTATCCTCATAATTATCGTCGTTAATATCGTCGTTATTATCGTTATTATCATCGTTGTTATCGTCGTTATTATACGCATAATTATCGTCGTTAATATCGTCGTTATTATCGTCATTGTCATCGTTGTTATCGTCGTTATTATCCTCATAATTATCGTCGTTATTATCGTCGTTATTTCGTCATTATCATCGTTGTTATCGTCGTTATTATCGTCGTTAATATCGTCATTATCATCGTTGTTATCGTCCTTATTATCCTCATAATTATCGTCGTTAATATCGTCGTTATTTTGTCATAATCATCGTCGTTAATGTCGTCGTTATTATCGCCATTATCTACGTTGTTATCGTCATAAATATCATCGATAATATCGTCGTTATTATTGTCATTATCTTCTTTTTATCGTCGTTATTAACATCGTTATTATCGTCGTTAATATCGTCGTTAATATCGTCATTATCATCGTTGTTATCGTCCTTATCATCCTCATAATTATCGTCGTTTATATCGTCGTTATTTTGTCATAATCATCGTCGTTAATGTCGTCGTTATTATCGTCATTATCATCGTTGTTATCGTCATAAATATCATCGATAATATCGTCGTTATTATTGCCATTATCTTCTTTTTATCGTCGTTATTAACGTCCTTATTATCGTCGTTAATATCGTCGTTAATATCGTCATTATCATCGTTGTTATCGTCCTTATTATCCTCATAATTATCGTCGTTAATATCGTCGTTATTTTGTCACAATCATCGTCGTTAATGTCGTCGTTATTATCGTCATTATCATCGTTGTTATCGTCCTTATCATCCTCATAATTATCGTCGTTAATATCGTCGTAATTTTGTCACAATCATCGTCGTTAATGTCGTCGTTATTATCGTCATTATCATCGTTGTTATCGTCCTTATCATCCTCATAATTATCGTCGTTAATATCGTCGTTATTTTGTCATAATCATCGTCGTTAATGTCGTCGTTATTATCGTCATTATCATCGTTGTTATCGTCCTTATTATCCTCATAATTATCGTCGTTATTATCGTCGTTATTTTGTCATAATCATCGTCGTTAATGTCGTCGTTATTATCGTCATTATCTACGTTGTTATCGTCATAAATATCATCGTTAATATCGTCGTTATTATTGTCATTATCTTCTTTTTATCGTCGTTATTATCGTCGTTAATATCGTCGTTATTATCGTCGTTAATATCGTCGTTAATATCGTCATTATCATCGTTGTTATCGTCCTTATTATCCTCATAATTATCGTCGTTAATATCGTCGTTATTTTGTCACAATCATCGTCGTTAATGTCGTCGTTATTATCGTCATTATCATCGTTGTTATCGTCCTTATCATCCTCATAATTATCGTCGTTAATATCGTCGTTATTTTGTCATAATCATCGTCGTTAATGTCGTCGTTATTATCGTCATTATCTACGTTGTTATCGTCATAAATATTATCGTTAATATCGTCGTTATTATTGTCATTATCTTCTTTTTATTGTCTTTATTATCGTCGTTAATATCGTCGTTATTATCGTCGTTAATATCGTCGTTAATATCGTCATTATCATCGTTGTTATCGTCCTTATTATCCTCATAATTATCGTCGTTAATATCGTCGTTATTTTGTCATAATCATCGTCGTTAATGTCGTCGTTATTATCGTCATTATCTACGTTGTTATCGTCATAAATATCATCGATAATATCGTCGTTATTATTGTCATTATCTTCTTTTTATCGTCGTTATTAACGTCGTTATTATCGTCGTTAATATCGTCGTTAATATCGTCATTATCATCGTTGTTATCGTCCTTATCATCCTCATAATTATCGTCGTTAATATCGTCGTTATTTTTCATAATCATCGTCGTTAATGTCGTCGTTATTATCGTCATTATCTACGTTGTTATCGTCATAAATATCATCGATAATATCGTCGTTATTATTGTCATTATCTTCTTTTTATTGTCTTTATTATCGTCGTTAATATCGTCATTATCATCGTTGTTATCGTCCTTATTATCCTCATAATTATCGTCGTTAATATCGTCGTTATTTTGTCATAATCATTGACGATAATGTCGTCGTTATTATCGTCATTATCTTCGTTGTTATCGTCATAATTATCATCGTTAATATCGTCGTTATTATTGTCATTATCTTCTTTTTATCGTCGTTATTTTCGTCGTTAATATCGTCGTTATTATCGTCGTTAATATCGTCGTTAATATCGTCATTATCATCGTTGTTATCGTCCTTATTATCCTCATAATTATCGTCGTTAATATCGTCGTTATTTTGTCACAATCATCGTCGTTAATGTCGTCGTTATTATCGTCATTATCATCGTTGTTATCGTCCTTATCATCCTCATAATTATCGTCGTTAATATCGTCGTTATTTTGTCATAATCATCGTCGTTAATGTCGTCGTTATTATCGTCATTATCTTCGTTGTTATCGTCCTTATTATCCTCATAATTATCGTCGTTAATATCGTCGTTATTTTGTCATAAACATCGTCGCTAATGTCGTCGTTATTATCGTCATTATCATCGTTGTTATCGTCCTTATCATCCTCATAATTATCGTCGTTAATATCGTCGTTATTTTGTCATAATCATCGTCGTTAATGTCGTCGTTATTATCGTCATTATCATCGTTGTTATCGTCCTTATTATCCTCATAATTATCGTCGTCAATATCGTCGTTATTTTGTCACAATCATCGTCGTTAATGTCGTCGTTATTATCGTCATTATCATCGTTGTTATCGTCCTTATCATCCTCATAATTATCGTCGTTAATATCGTCGTTATTTTGTCATAATCATCGTCGTTAATGTCGTCGTTATTAACGTCATTATCTACGTTGTTATCGTCATAAATATTATCTTTAATATCGTCGTTATTATTGTCATTATCTTCTCTTTATTGTCTTTATTATCGTCGTTAATATCGTCGTTATTATCGTCGTTAATATCGTCGTTAATATCGTCATTATCATCGTTGTTATCGTCCTTATTATCCTCATAATTATCGTCGTTAATATCGTCGTTATTTTGTCATAATCATCGTCGTTAATGTCGTCGTTATTATCGTCATTATCTACGTTGTTATCGTCATAAATATCATCGTTAATATCGTCGTTATTATTGTCATTATCTTCTTTTTATCGTCGTTATTATCGTCGTTAATATCGTCGTTATTATCGTCGTTAATATCGTCGTTAATATCGTCATTATCATCGTTGTTATCGTCCTTATTATCCTCATAATTATCGTCGTTAATATCGTCGTTATTATCGTCGTTAATATCGTCGTTAATATCGTCATTATCATCGTTGTTATCGTCCTTATCATCCTCATAATTATCGTCGTTAATATCGTCGTTATTTTGTCATAATCATCGTCGTTAATGTCGTCGTTATTATCGTCATTATCTACGTTGTTATCGTCATAAATATCATCGATAATATCGTCGTTATTATTGTCATTATCTTCTTTTTATCGTCGTTATTAACGTCGTTATTATCGTCGTTAATATCGTCGTTAATATCGTCATTATCATCGTTGTTATCGTCCTTATCTTCCTCATAATTATCGTCGTTAATATCGTCGTTATTTTTCATAATCATCGTCGTTAATGTCGTCGTTATTATCGTCATTATCTACGTTGTTATCGTCATAAATATCATCGATAATATCGTCGTTATTATTGTCATTATCTTCTTTTTATTGTCTTTATTATCGTCGTTAATATTGTCGTTATTATCGTCGTTAATATCGTCGTTATTATCGTCGTTAATATCGTCGTTATTATCGTCGTTAATATCGTCGTTAATATCGTCATTATCATCGTTGTTATCGTCCTTATTATCCTCATAATTATCGTCGTTAATATCGTCGTTATTATCATCATTATCATCGTTGTTATCGTCCTTATCATCCTCATAATTATCGTCGTTAATATCGTCGTTATTTTGTCATAATCATCGTCGTTAATGTCGTCGTTATTATCGTCATTATCATCGTTGTTATCGTCATAAATATCATCGATAATATCGTCGTTATTATTATCATTATCTTCTTTTTATCGTCGTTATTATCGTCGTTATTATCGTCGTTAATATCGTCGTTAATATCGTCATTATCATCGTTGTTATCGTCCTTATTATCCTCATAGTTATCGTCGTTAATATCGTCGTTATTTTGTCATAAACATCGTCGCTAATGTCGTCGTTATTATCGTCATTATCATCGTTGTTATCGTCCTTATCATCCTCATAATTATCGTCGTTAATATCGTCGTTATTTTGTCATAATCATTGTCGCTAATGTAGTCGTTATTATCGTCATTATCATCGTTGTTATCGTCCTTATCATCCTCATAATTATCGTCGTTAATATCGTCGTAATTTTGTCACAATCATCGTCGTTAATGTCGTCGTTATTATCGTCATTATCATCGTTGTTATCGTCCTTATCATCCTCATAATTATCGTCGTTAATATCGTCGTTATTTTGTCATAATCATCGTCGTTAATGTCGTCGTTATTATCGTCATTATCTACGTTGTTATCGTCATAAATATCATCGATAATATCGTCGTTATTATTGTCATTATCTTCTTTTTATCGTCGTTATTAACGTCGTTATTATCGTCGTTAATATCGTCGTTAATATCGTCATTATCATCGTTGTTATCGTCCTTATTATCCTCATAATTATCGTCGTTAATATCGTCGTTATTTTGTCACAATCATCGTCGTTAATGTCGTCGTTATTATCGTCATTATCATCGTTGTTATCGTCCTTATCATCCTCATAATTATCGTCGTTAATATCGTCGTTATTTTGTCATAATCATTGACGATAATGTCGTCGTTATTATCGTCATTATCTTCGTTGTTATCGTCATAATTATCATCGTTAATATCGTCGTTATTATTGTCATTTTCTTCTTTTTATCGTCGTTATTATCGTCGTTAATATCGTCGTTATTATCGTCGTTAATATCGTCGTTAATATCGTTATTATCATCGTTGTTATCGTCCTTATTATCCTCATAATTATCGTCGTTAATATCGTCGTTATTTTGTCACAATCATCGTCGTTAATGTCGTCGTTATTATCGTCATTATCATCGTTGTTATCGTCCTTATCATCCTCATAATTATCGTCGTTAATATCGTCGTTTTTTGTCATAATCATCGTCGTTAATGTCGTCGTTATTATCGTCATTATCTACGTTGTTATCGTCATAAATATTATCGTTAATATCGTCGTTATTATTGTCATTATCTTCTTTTTATTGTCTTTATTATCGTCGTTAATATCGTCGTTATTATCGTCGTTAATATCGTCGTTAATATCGTCATTATCATCGTTGTTATCGTCCTTATTATACTCATAATTATCGTCGTTAATATCGTCGTTATTTTGTCATAATCATTGACGATAATGTCGTCGTTATTATCGTCATTATCTTCGTTGATATCGTCATAATTATCATCGTTAATATCGTCGTTATTATTGTCATTATCTTCTTTTTATCGTCGTTATTTTCGTCGTTAATATCGTCGTTATTATCGTCGATAATATCGTCGTTAATATCGTCATTATCATCGTTGTTATCGTCCTTATTATCCTCATAATTATCGTCGTTAATATCGTCGTTATTTTGTCACAATCATCGTCGTTAATGTCGTCGTTATTATCGTCATTATCATCGTTGTTATCGTCCTTATCATCCTCATAATTATCGTCGTTAATATCGTCGTTATTTTGTCATAATCATCGTCGTTAATGTCGTCGTTATTATCGTCATTATCTACGTTGTTATCGTCATAAATATTATCGTTAATATCGTCGTTATTATTGTCATTATCTTCTTTTTATTGTCTTTATTATCGTCGTTAATATCGTCGTTATTATCGTCGTTAATATCGTCGTTAATATCGTCATTATCATCGTTGTTATCGTCCTTATTATACTCATAATTATCGTCGTTAATATCGTCGTTATTTTGTCATAATCATTGACGATAATGTCGTCGTTATTATCGTCATTATCTTCGTTGTTATCGTCATAATTATCATCGTTAATATCGTCGTTATTATTGTCATTATCTTCTTTTTATCGTCGTTATTTTCGTCGTTAATATCGTCGTTATTATCGTCGTTAATATCGTCGTTAATATCGTCATTATCATCGTTGTTATCGTCCTTATTATCCTCATAATTATCGTCGTTAATATCGTCGTTATTTTGTCACAATCATCGTCGTTAATGTCGTCGTTATTATCGTCATTATCATCGTTGTTATCGTCCTTATCATCCTCATAATTATCGTCGTTAATATCGTCGTTATTTTGTCATAATCATCGTCGTTAATGTCGTCGTTATTATCGTCATTATCTACGTTGTTATCGTCATAAATATTATCGTTAATATCGTCGTTATTATTGTCATTATCTTCTTTTTATTGTCTTTATTATCGTCGTTAATATCGTCGTTATTATCGTCGTTAATATCGTCGTTAATATCGTCATTATCATCGTTGTTATCGTCCTTATTATACTCATAATTATCGTCGTAAATATCGTCGTTATTTTGTCATAATCATTGACGATAATGTCGTCGTTATTATCGTCATTATCTTCGTTGTTATCGTCATAATTATCATCGTTAATATCGTCGTTATTATTGTCATTATCTTCTTTTTATCGTCGTTATTTTCGTCGTTAATATCGTCGTTATTATCGTCGTTAATATCGTCGTTAATATCGTCATTATCATCGTTGTTATCGTCCTTATTATCCTCATAATTATCGTCGTTAATATCGTCGTTATTTTGTCACAATCATCGTCGTTAATGTCGTCGTTATTATCGTCATTATCATCGTTGTTATCGTCCTTATCATCCTCATAATTATCGTCGTTAATATCGTCGTTATTTTGTCATAATCATCGTCGTTAATGTCGTCGTTATTATCGTCATTATCTACGTTGTTATCGTCATAAATATTATCGTTAATATCGTCGTTATTATTGTCATTATCTTCTTTTTATTGTCTTTATTATCGTCGTTAATATCGTCGTTATTATCGTCGTTAATATCGTCATTATCATCGTTGTTATCGTCCTTATTATCCTCATAATTATCGTCGTTAATATCGTCGTTAATATCGTCGTTATTTTGTCATAATCATCGTCGTTAATGTCGTCGTTATTATCGTCATTATCTACGTTGTTATCGTCATAAATATCATCGATAATATCGTCGTTATTATTGTCATTATCTTCTTTTTATCGTCGTTATTAACGTCGTTATTATCGTCGTTAATATCGTCGTTAATATCGTCATTATCATCGTTGTTATCGTCCTTATCATCCTCATAATTATCGTCGTTAATATCGTCGTTATCATCGTTGTTAATGTCGTCGTTATTATCGTCATTATCTACGTTGTTATCGTCATAAATATCATCGATAATATCGTCGTTATTATTGTCATTATCTTCTTTTTATTGTCTTTATTATCGTCGTTAATATCGTCGTTATTATCGTCGTTAATATCGTCGTTATTATCGTCGTTAATATCGTCGTTAATATCGTCATTATCATCGTTGTTATCGTCCTTATTATCCTCATAATTATCGTCGTTAATATCGTCGTTATTATCGTTATTATCATCGTTGTTATCGTCGTTATTATACGCATAATTATCGTCGTTAATATCGTCGTTATTATCGTCATTGTCATCGTTGTTATCGTCGTTATTATCCTCATAATTATCGTCGTTATTATCGTCGTTATTTCGTCATTATCATCGTTGTTATCGTCGTTATTATCGTCGTTAATATCGTCATTATCATCGTTGTTATCGTCCTTATTATCCTCATAATTATCGTCGTTAATATCGTCGTTATTTTGTCATAATCATCGTCGTTAATGTCGTCGTTATTATCGCCATTATCTACGTTGTTATCGTCATAAATATCATCGATAATATCGTCGTTATTATTGTCATTATCTTCTTTTTATCGTCGTTATTAACATCGTTATTATCGTCGTTAATATCGTCGTTAATATCGTCATTATCATCGTTGTTATCGTCCTTATCATCCTCATAATTATCGTCGTTTATATCGTCGTTATTTTGTCATAATCATCGTCGTTAATGTCGTCGTTATTATCGTCATTATCATCGTTGTTATCGTCATAAATATCATCGATAATATCGTCGTTATTATTGCCATTATCTTCTTTTTATCGTCGTTATTAACGTCCTTATTATCGTCGTTAATATCGTCGTTAATATCGTCATTATCATCGTTGTTATCGTCCTTATTATCCTCATAATTATCGTCGTTAATATCGTCGTTATTTTGTCACAATCATCGTCGTTAATGTCGTCGTTATTATCGTCATTATCATCGTTGTTATCGTCCTTATCATCCTCATAATTATCGTCGTTAATATCGTCGTAATTTTGTCACAATCATCGTCGTTAATGTCGTCGTTATTATCGTCATTATCATCGTTGTTATCGTCCTTATCATCCTCATAATTATCGTCGTTAATATCGTCGTTATTTTGTCATAATCATCGTCGTTAATGTCGTCGTTATTATCGTCATTATCATCGTTGTTATCGTCCTTATTATCCTCATAATTATCGTCGTTATTATCGTCGTTATTTTGTCATAATCATCGTCGTTAATGTCGTCGTTATTATCGTCATTATCTACGTTGTTATCGTCATAAATATCATCGTTAATATCGTCGTTATTATTGTCATTATCTTCTTTTTATCGTCGTTATTATCGTCGTTAATATCGTCGTTATTATCGTCGTTAATATCGTCGTTAATATCGTCATTATCATCGTTGTTATCGTCCTTATTATCCTCATAATTATCGTCGTTAATATCGTCGTTATTTTGTCACAATCATCGTCGTTAATGTCGTCGTTATTATCGTCATTATCATCGTTGTTATCGTCCTTATCATCCTCATAATTATCGTCGTTAATATCGTCGTTATTTTGTCATAATCATCGTCGTTAATGTCGTCGTTATTATCGTCATTATCTACGTTGTTATCGTCATAAATATTATCGTTAATATCGTCGTTATTATTGTCATTATCTTCTTTTTATTGTCTTTATTATCGTCGTTAATATCGTCGTTATTATCGTCGTTAATATCGTCGTTAATATCGTCATTATCATCGTTGTTATCGTCCTTATTATCCTCATAATTATCGTCGTTAATATCGTCGTTATTTTGTCATAATCATCGTCGTTAATGTCGTCGTTATTATCGTCATTATCTACGTTGTTATCGTCATAAATATCATCGATAATATCGTCGTTATTATTGTCATTATCTTCTTTTTATCGTCGTTATTAACGTCGTTATTATCGTCGTTAATATCGTCGTTAATATCGTCATTATCATCGTTGTTATCGTCCTTATCATCCTCATAATTATCGTCGTTAATATCGTCGTTATTTTTCATAATCATCGTCGTTAATGTCGTCGTTATTATCGTCATTATCTACGTTGTTATCGTCATAAATATCATCGATAATATCGTCGTTATTATTGTCATTATCTTCTTTTTATTGTCTTTATTATCGTCGTTAATATCGTCATTATCATCGTTGTTATCGTCCTTATTATCCTCATAATTATCGTCGTTAATATCGTCGTTATTTTGTCATAATCATTGACGATAATGTCGTCGTTATTATCGTCATTATCTTCGTTGTTATCGTCATAATTATCATCGTTAATATCGTCGTTATTATTGTCATTATCTTCTTTTTATCGTCGTTATTTTCGTCGTTAATATCGTCGTTATTATCGTCGTTAATATCGTCGTTAATATCGTCATTATCATCGTTGTTATCGTCCTTATTATCCTCATAATTATCGTCGTTAATATCGTCGTTATTTTGTCACAATCATCGTCGTTAATGTCGTCGTTATTATCGTCATTATCATCGTTGTTATCGTCCTTATCATCCTCATAATTATCGTCGTTAATATCGTCGTTATTTTGTCATAATCATCGTCGTTAATGTCGTCGTTATTATCGTCATTATCTACGTTGTTATCGTCATAAATATTATCGTTAATATCGTCGTTATTATTGTCATTATCTTCTTTTTATTGTCTTTATTATCGTCGTTAATATCGTCGTTATTATCGTCGTTAATATCGTCGTTAATATCGTCATTATCATCGTTGTTATCGTCCTTATTATACTCATAATTATCGTCGTTAATATCGTCGTTATTTTGTCATAATCATTGACGATAATGTCGTCGTTATTATCGTCATTATCTTCGTTGTTATCGTCATAATTATCATCGTTAATATCGTCGTTATTATTGTCATTATCTTCTTTTTATCGTCGTTATTTTCGTCGTTAATATCGTCGTTATTATCGTCGTTAATATCGTCGTTAATATCGTCATTATCATCGTTGTTATCGTCCTTATTATCCTCATAATTATCGTCGTTAATATCGTCGTTATTTTGTCACAATCATCGTCGTTAATGTCGTCGTTATTATCGTCATTATCATCGTTGTTATCGTCCTTATCATCCTCATAATTATCGTCGTTAATATCGTCGTTATTATCGTCATTGTCATCGTTGTTATCGTCGTTATTATCCTCATAATTATCGTCGTTATTATCGTCGTTATTTCGTCATTATCATCGTTGTTATCGTCGTTATTATCGTCGTTAATATCGTCATTATCATCGTTGTTATCGTCCTTATTATCCTCATAATTATCGTCGTTAATATCGTCGTTATTTTGTCATAATCATCGTCGTTAATGTCGTCGTTATTATCGCCATTATCTACGTTGTTATCGTCATAAATATCATCGATAATATCGTCGTTATTATTGTCATTATCTTCTTTTTATCGTCGTTATTAACATCGTTATTATCGTCGTTAATATCGTCGTTAATATCGTCATTATCATCGTTGTTATCGTCCTTATCATCCTCATAATTATCGTCGTTTATATCGTCGTTATTTTGTCATAATCATCGTCGTTAATGTCGTCGTTATTATCGTCATTATCATCGTTGTTATCGTCATAAATATCATCGATAATATCGTCGTTATTATTGCCATTATCTTCTTTTTATCGTCGTTATTAACGTCCTTATTATCGTCGTTAATATCGTCGTTAATATCGTCATTATCATCGTTGTTATCGTCCTTATTATCCTCATAATTATCGTCGTTAATATCGTCGTTATTTTGTCACAATCATCGTCGTTAATGTCGTCGTTATTATCGTCATTATCATCGTTGTTATCGTCCTTATCATCCTCATAATTATCGTCGTTAATATCGTCGTAATTTTGTCACAATCATCGTCGTTAATGTCGTCGTTATTATCGTCATTATCATCGTTGTTATCGTCCTTATCATCCTCATAATTATCGTCGTTAATATCGTCGTTATTTTGTCATAATCATCGTCGTTAATGTCGTCGTTATTATCGTCATTATCATCGTTGTTATCGTCCTTATTATCCTCATAATTATCGTCGTTATTATCGTCGTTATTTTGTCATAATCATCGTCGTTAATGTCGTCGTTATTATCGTCATTATCTACGTTGTTATCGTCATAAATATCATCGTTAATATCGTCGTTATTATTGTCATTATCTTCTTTTTATCGTCGTTATTATCGTCGTTAATATCGTCGTTATTATCGTCGTTAATATCGTCGTTAATATCGTCATTATCATCGTTGTTATCGTCCTTATTATCCTCATAATTATCGTCGTTAATATCGTCGTTATTTTGTCACAATCATCGTCGTTAATGTCGTCGTTATTATCGTCATTATCATCGTTGTTATCGTCCTTATCATCCTCATAATTATCGTCGTTAATATCGTCGTTATTTTGTCATAATCATCGTCGTTAATGTCGTCGTTATTATCGTCATTATCTACGTTGTTATCGTCATAAATATTATCGTTAATATCGTCGTTATTATTGTCATTATCTTCTTTTTATTGTCTTTATTATCGTCGTTAATATCGTCGTTATTATCGTCGTTAATATCGTCGTTAATATCGTCATTATCATCGTTGTTATCGTCCTTATTATCCTCATAATTATCGTCGTTAATATCGTCGTTATTTTGTCATAATCATCGTCGTTAATGTCGTCGTTATTATCGTCATTATCTACGTTGTTATCGTCATAAATATCATCGATAATATCGTCGTTATTATTGTCATTATCTTCTTTTTATCGTCGTTATTAACGTCGTTATTATCGTCGTTAATATCGTCGTTAATATCGTCATTATCATCGTTGTTATCGTCCTTATCATCCTCATAATTATCGTCGTTAATATCGTCGTTATTTTTCATAATCATCGTCGTTAATGTCGTCGTTATTATCGTCATTATCTACGTTGTTATCGTCATAAATATCATCGATAATATCGTCGTTATTATTGTCATTATCTTCTTTTTATTGTCTTTATTATCGTCGTTAATATCGTCATTATCATCGTTGTTATCGTCCTTATTATCCTCATAATTATCGTCGTTAATATCGTCGTTATTTTGTCATAATCATTGACGATAATGTCGTCGTTATTATCGTCATTATCTTCGTTGTTATCGTCATAATTATCATCGTTAATATCGTCGTTATTATTGTCATTATCTTCTTTTTATCGTCGTTATTTTCGTCGTTAATATCGTCGTTATTATCGTCGTTAATATCGTCGTTAATATCGTCATTATCATCGTTGTTATCGTCCTTATTATCCTCATAATTATCGTCGTTAATATCGTCGTTATTTTGTCACAATCATCGTCGTTAATGTCGTCGTTATTATCGTCATTATCATCGTTGTTATCGTCCTTATCATCCTCATAATTATCGTCGTTAATATCGTCGTTATTTTGTCATAATCATCGTCGTTAATGTCGTCGTTATTATCGTCATTATCTACGTTGTTATCGTCATAAATATTATCGTTAATATCGTCGTTATTATTGTCATTATCTTCTTTTTATTGTCTTTATTATCGTCGTTAATATCGTCGTTATTATCGTCGTTAATATCGTCGTTAATATCGTCATTATCATCGTTGTTATCGTCCTTATTATACTCATAATTATCGTCGTTAATATCGTCGTTATTTTGTCATAATCATTGACGATAATGTCGTCGTTATTATCGTCATTATCTTCGTTGTTATCGTCATAATTATCATCGTTATATCGTCGTTATTATTGTCATTATCTTCTTTTTATCGTCGTTATTTTCGTCGTTAATATCGTCGTTATTATCGTCGTTAATATCGTCGTTAATATCGTCATTATCATCGTTGTTATCGTCCTTATTATCCTCATAATTATCGTCGTTAATATCGTCGTTATTTTGTCACAATCATCGTCGTTAATGTCGTCGTTATTATCGTCATTATCATCGTTGTTATCGTCCTTATCATCCTCATAATTATCGTCGTTAATATCGTCGTTATTTTGTCATAATCATCGTCGTTAATGTCGTCGTTATTATCGTCATTATCTACGTTGTTATCGTCATAAATATTATCGTTAATATCGTCGTTATTATTGTTATTATCTTCTTTTTATTGTCTTTATTATCGTCGTTAATATCGTCGTTATTATCGTCGTTAATATCGTCATTATCATCGTTGTTATCGTCCTTATTATCCTCATAATTATCGTCGTTAATATCGTCGTTAATATCGTCGTTATTTTGTCATAATCATCGTCGTTAATGTCGTCGTTATTATCGTCATTATCTACGTTGTTATCGTCATAAATATCATCGATAATATCGTCGTTATTATTGTCATTATCTACTTTTTATCGTCGTTATTAACGTCGTTATTATCGTCGTTAATATCGTCGTTAATATCGTCATTATCATCGTTGTTATCGTCCTTATCATCCTCATAATTATCGTCGTTAATATCGTCGTTATTTTTCATAATCATCGTCGTTAATGTCGTCGTTATTATCGTCATTATCTACGTTGTTATCGTCATAAATATCATCGATAATATCGTCGTTATTATTGTCATTATCTTCTTTTTATTGTCTTTATTATCGTCGTTAATATCGTCGTTATTATCGTCGTTAATATCGTCGTTATTATCGTCGTTAATATCGTCGTTAATATCGTCATTATCATCGTTGTTATCGTCCTTATTATCCTCATAATTATCGTCGTTAATATCGTCGTTATTATCGTTATTATCATCGTTGTTATCGTCGTTATTATACGCATAATTATCGTCGTTAATATCGTCGTTATTATCGTCATTGTCATCGTTGTTATCGTCGTTATTATCCTCATAATTATCGTCGTTATTTCGTCATTATCATCGTTGTTATCGTCGTTATTATCGTCGTTAATATCGTCATTATCATCGTTGTTATCGTCCTTATTATCCTCATAATTATCGTCGTTAATATCGTCGTTATTTTGTCATAATCATCGTCGTTAATGTCGTCGTTATTATCGTCATTATCATCGTTGTTATCGTCATAAATATCATCGATAATATCGTCGTTATTATTGCCATTATCTTCTTTTTATCGTCGTTATTAACGTCGTTATTATCGTCGTTATTATCGTCGTTAATATCGTCGTTAATATCGTCATTATCATCGTTGTTATCGTCCTTATCATCCTCATAATTATCGTCGTTTATATCGTCGTTATTTTGTCATAATCATCGTCGTTAATGTCGTCGTTATTATCGTCATTATCATCGTTGTTATCGTCATAAATATCATCGATAATATCGTCGTTATTATTGCCATTATCTTCTTTTTATCGTCGTTATTAACGTCGTTATTATCGTCGTTAATATCGTCGTTAATATCGTCATTATCATCGTTGTTATCGTCCTTATTATCCTCATAGTTATCGTCGTTAATATCGTCGTTATTTTGTCATAAACATCGTCGCTAATGTCGTCGTTATTATCGTCATTATCATCGTTGTTATCGTCCTTATCATCCTCATAATTATCGTCGTTAATATCGTCGTAATTTTGTCACAATCATCGTCGTTAATGTCGTCGTTATTATCGTCATTATCATCGTTGTTATCGTCCTTATCATCCTCATAATTATCGTCGTTAATATCGTCGTTATTTTGTCATAATCATCGTCGTTAATGTCGTCGTTATTATCGTCATTATCTACGTTGTTATCGTCATAAATATCATCGATAATATCGTCGTTATTATTGTCATTATCTTCTTTTTATCGTCGTTATTAACGTCGTTATTATCGTCGTTAATATCGTCGTTAATATCGTCATTATCATCGTTGTTATCGTCCTTATTATCCTCATAATTATCGTCGTTAATATCGTCGTTATTTTGTCACAATCATCGTCGTTAATGTCGTCGTTATTATCGTCATTATCATCGTTGTTATCGTCCTTATCATCCTCATAATTATCGTCGTTAATATCGTCGTTATTTTGTCATAATCATTGACGATAATGTCGTCGTTATTATCGTCATTATCTTCGTTGTTATCGTCATAATTATCATCGTTAATATCGTCGTTATTATTGTCATTATCTTCTTTTTATCGTCGTTATTATCGTCGTTAATATCGTCGTTATTATCGTCGTTAATATCGTCGTTAATATCGTCATTATCATCGTTGTTATCGTCCTTATTATCCTCATAATTATCGTCGTTAATATCGTCGTTATTTTGTCACAATCATCGTCGTTAATGTCGTCGTTATTATCGTCATTATCATCGTTGTTATCGTCCTTATCATCCTCATAATTATCGTCGTTAATATCGTCGTTATTTTGTCATAATCATCGTCGTTAATGTCGTCGTTATTATCGTCATTATCTACGTTGTTATCGTCATAAATATTATCGTTAATATCGTCGTTATTATTGTCATTATCTTCTTTTTATTGTCTTTATTATCGTCGTTAATATCGTCGTTATTATCGTCGTTAATATCGTCGTTAATATCGTCATTATCATCGTTGTTATCGTCCTTATTATCCTCATAATTATCGTCGTTAATATCGTCGTTATTTTGTCATAATCATCGTCGTTAATGTCGTCGTTATTATCGTCATTATCTACGTTGTTATCGTCATAAATATCATCGATAATATCGTCGTTATTATTGTCATTATCTTCTTTTTATCGTCGTTATTAACGTCGTTATTATCGTCGTTAATATCGTCGTTAATATCGTCGTTAATATCGTCATTATCATCGTTGTTATCGTCCTTATTATCCTCATAATTATCGTCGTTAATATCGTCGTTATTATCATCATTATCATCGTTGTTATCGTCCTTATCATCCTCATAATTATCGTCGTTAATATCGTCGTTATTTTGTCATAATCATTGACGATAATGTCGTCGTTATTATCGTCATTATCTTCGTTGTTATCGTCATAATTATCATCGTTAATATCGTCGTTATTATTGTCATTATCTTCTTTTTATCGTCGTTATTATCGTCGTTAATATCGTCGTTATTATCGTCGTTAATATCGTCGTTAATATCGTCATTATCATCGTTGTTATCGTCCTTATTATCCTCATAATTATCGTCGTTAATATCGTCGTTATTTTGTCACAATCATCGTCGTTAATGTCGTCGTTATTATCGTCATTATCATCGTTGTTATCGTCCTTATCATCCTCATAATTATCGTCGTTAATATCGTCGTTATTTTGTCATAATCATCGTCGTTAATGTCGTCGTTATTATCGTCATTATCTACGTTGTTATCGTCATAAATATTATCGTTAATATCGTCGTTATTATTGTCATTATCTTCTTTTTATTGTCTTTATTATCGTCGTTAATATCGTCGTTATTATCGTCGTTAATATCGTCGTTAATATCGTCATTATCATCGTTGTTATCGTCCTTATTATACTCATAATTATCGTCGTTAATATCGTCGTTATTTTGTCATAATCATTGACGATAATGTCGTCGTTATTATCGTCATTATCTTCGTTGTTATCGTCATAATTATCATCGTTAATATCGTCGTTATTATTGTCATTATCTTCTTTTTATCGTCGTTATTTTCGTCGTTAATATCGTCGTTATTATCGTCGTTAATATCGTCGTTAATATCGTCATTATCATCGTTGTTATCGTCCTTATTATCCTCATAATTATCGTCGTTAATATCGTCGTTATTTTGTCACAATCATCGTCGTTAATGTCGTCGTTATTATCGTCATTATCATCGTTGTTATCGTCCTTATCATCCTCATAATTATCGTCGTTAATATCGTCGTTATTTTGTCATAATCATCGTCGTTAATGTCGTCGTTATTATCGTCATTATCTACGTTGTTATCGTCATAAATATTATCGTTAATATCGTCGTTATTATTGTCATTATCTTCTTTTTATTGTCTTTATTATCGTCGTTAATATCGTCGTTATTATCGTCGTTAATATCGTCGTTAATATCGTCATTATCATCGTTGTTATCGTCCTTATTATACTCATAATTATCGTCGTTAATATCGTCGTTATTTTGTCATAATCATCGACGATAATGTCGTCGTTATTATCGTCATTATCTTCGTTGTTATCGTCATAATTATCATCGTTAATATCGTCGTTATTATTGTCATTATCTTCTTTTTATCGTCGTTATTTTCGTCGTTAATATCGTCGTTATTATCGTCGTTAATATCGTCGTTAATATCGTCATTATCATCGTTGTTATCGTCCTTATTATCCTCATAATTATCGTCGTTAATATCGTCGTTATTTTGTCACAATCATCGTCGTTAATGTCGTCGTTATTATCGTCATTATCATCGTTGTTATCGTCCTTATCATCCTCATAATTATCGTCGTTAATATCGTCGTTATTTTGTCATAATCATCGTCGTTAATGTCGTCGTTATTATCGTCATTTTCTACGTTGTTATCGTCATATATATTATCGTTAATATCGTCGTTATTATTGTCATTATCTTCTTTTTATTGTCTTTATTATCGTCGTTAATATCGTCGTTATTATCGTCGTTAATATCGTCATTATCATCGTTGTTATCGTCCTTATTATCCTCATAATTATCGTCGTTAATATCGTCGTTAATATCGTCGTTATTTTGTCATAATCATCGTCGTTAATGTCATCGTTATTATCGTCATTATCTACGTTGTTATCGTCATAAATATCAACGATAATATCGTCGTTATTATTGTCATTATCTTCTTTTTATCGTCGTTATTAACGTCGTTATTATCGTCGTTAATATCGTCGTTAATATCGTCATTATCATCGTTGTTATCGTCCTTATTATCCTCATAATTATCGTCGTTAATATCGTCGTTATTTTGTCACAATCATCGTCGTTAATGTCGTCGTTATTATCGTCATTATCATCGTTGTTATCGTCCTTATCATCCTCATAATTATCGTCGTTAATATCGTCGTTATTTTGTCATAATCATCGTCGTTAATGTCGTCGTTATTATCGTCATTATCTACGTTGTTATCGTCATAAATATTATCGTTAATATCGTCGTTATTATTGTCATTATCTTCTTTTTATTGTCTTTATTATCGTCGTTAATATCGTCGTTATTATCGTCGTTAATATCGTCGTTAATATCGTCATTATCATCGTTGTTATCGTCCTTATTATACTCATAATTATCGTCGTTAATATCGTCGTTATTTTGTCACAATCATCGTCGTTAATGTCGTCGTTATTATCGTCATTATCATCGTTGTTATCGTCCTTATCATCCTCATAATTATCGTCGTTAATATCGTCGTTATTTTGTCATAATCATCGTCGTTAATGTCGTCGTTATTATCGTCATTATCTACGTTGTTATCGTCATAAATATTATCGTTAATATCGTCGTTATTATTGTCATTATCTTCTTTTTATTGTCTTTATTATCGTCGTTAATATCGTCGTTATTATCGTCGTTAATATCGTCAATATCATCGTTGTTATCGTCCTTATTATCCTCATAATTATCGTCGTTAATATCGTCGTTATTTTGTCATAATCATCGTCGTTAATGTCGTCGTTATTATCGTCATTATCTACGTTGTTATCGTCATAAATAGCATCGATAATATCGTCGTTATTATTGTCATTATCTTCTTTTTATCGTCGTTATTAACGTCGTTATTATCGTCGTTAATATCGTCGTTAATATCGTCATTATCATCGTTGTTATCGTCCTTATCATCCTCATAATTATCGTCGTTAATATCGTCGTTATTTTGTCATAATCATCGTCGTTAATGTCGTCGTTATTATCGTCATTATCTACGTTGTTATCGTCATAAATATCATCGATAATATCGTCGTTATTATTGTCATTATCTTCTTTTTATTGTCTTTATTATCGTCGTTAATATCGTCGTTATTATCGTCGTTAATATCGTCGTTATTATCGTCGTTAATATCGTCGATAATATCGTCATTATCATCGTTGTTATCGTCCTTATTATCCTCATAATTATCGTCGTTAATATCGTCGTTATTATCGTTATTATCATCGTTGTTATCGTCGTTATTATACGCATAATTATCGTCGTTAATATCGTCGTTATTATCGTCATTGTCATCGTTGTTATCGTCGTTATTATCCTCATAATTATCGTCGTTATTATCGTCGTTATTTCGTCATTATCATCGTTGTTATCGTCGTTAATATCGTCATTATCATCGTTGTTATCGTCCTTATTATCCTCATAATTATCGTCGTTAATATCGTCGTTATATTGTCACAATCATCGTCGTTAATGTCGTCGTTATTTTCGTCATTATCATCGTTGTTATCGTCCTTATCATCCTCATAATTATCGTCGTTAATATCGTCGTTATTTTGTCATAATCATCGTCGTTAATGTCGTCGTTATTATCGTCATTATCTACGTTGTTATCGTCATAAATATCATCGATAATATCGTCGTTATTATTGTCATTATCTTCTTTTTATCGTCGTTATTAACGTCGTTATTATCGTCGTCAATATCGTCGTTAATATCGTCAATATCATCGTTGTTATCGTCCTTATCATCCTCATAATTATCGTCGTTAATATCGTCGTTATTTTGTCATAATCATCGTCGTTAATGTCGTCGTTATTATCGTCATTATCTACGTTGTTATCGTCATAAATATCATCGATAATATCGTCGTTATTATTGTCATTATCTTCTTTTTATTGTCTTTATTATCGTCGTTAATATCGTCGTTATTATCGTCGTTAATATCGTCGTTATTATCGTCGTTAATATCGTCGTTAATATCGTCATTATCATTTTTGTTATCGTCCTTATTATCCTCATAATTATCGACGTTAATATCGTCCTTATCATCCTCATAATTATCGTCGTTAATAACGTCGTTATTTTGTCATAATCATCGTCGTTAATGTCGTCGTTATTATCGTCATTATCTACGTTGTTATCGTCATAAATATCATCGATAATATCGTCGTTATTATTGTCATTATCTTCTTTTTATCGTCGTTATTAACGTCGTTATTATCGTCGTTAATATCGTCGTTAATATCGTCATTATCATCGTTGTTATCGTCCTTATCATCCTCATAATTATCGTCGTTAATATCGTCGTTATTTTGTCATAATCATCGTCGTTAATGTCGTCGTTATTATCGTCATTATCATCGTTGTTATCGTCATAAATATCATCGATAATATCGTCGTTATTATTGTCATTATCTTCTTTTTATCGTCGTTTTTAACGTCGTTATTATCGTCGTTAATATCGTCGTTAATATCGTCATTATAATCGTTGTTATCGTCCTTATTATCCTCATAATTATCGTCGTTAATATCGTCGTTATTTTGTCATAATCATCGTCGTTAATGTCGTCGTTATTATCGTCATTATCTACGTTGTTATCGTCATAAATATTATCGTTAATATCGTCGTTATTATTGTCATTATCTTCTTTTTATTGTCTTTATTATCGTCGTTAATATCGTCGTTATTATCGTCGTTAATATCGTCGTTAATATCGTCATTATCATCGTTGTTATCGTCCTTATTATACTCATAATTATCGTCGTTAATATCGTCGTTATTTTGTCATAATCATTGACGATAATGTCGTCGTTATTATCGTCATTATCTTCGTTGTTATCGTCATAATTATCATCGTTAATATCGTCGTTATTATTGTCATTATCTTCTTTTTATCGTCGTTATTTTCGTCGTTAATATCGTCGTTATTATCGTCGTTAATATCGTCGTTAATATCGTCATTATCATCGTTGTTATCGTCCTTATTATCCTCATAATTATCGTCGTTAATATCGTCGTTATTTTGTCACAATCATCGTCGTTAATGTCGTCGTTATTATCGTCATTATCATCGTTGATATCGTCCTTATCATCCTCATAATTATCGTCGTTAATATCGTCGTTATTTTGTCATAATCATCGTCGTTAATGTCGTCGTTATTATCGTCATTTTCTACGTTGTTATCGTCATATATATTATCGTTAATATCGTCGTTATTATTGTCATTATCTTCTTTTTATTGTCTTTATTATCGTCGTTAATATCGTCGTTATTATCGTCGTTAATATCGTCATTATCATCGTTGTTATCGTCCTTATTATCCTCATAATTATCGTCGTTAATATCGTCGTTAATATCGTCGTTATTTTGTCATAATCATCGTCGTTAATGTCGTCGTTATTATCGTCATTATCTACGTTGTTATCGTCATAAATATCAACGATAATATCGTCGTTATTATTGTCATTATCTTCTTTTTATCGTCGTTATTAACGTCGTTATTATCGTCGTTAATATCGTCGTTAATATCGTCATTATCATCGTTGTTATCGTCCTTATTATCCTCATAATTATCGTCGTTAATATCGTCGTTATTTTGTCACAATCATCGTCGTTAATGTCGTCGTTATTATCGTCATTATCATCGTTGTTATCGTCCTTATCATCCTCATAATTATCGTCGTTAATATCGTCGTTATTTTGTCATAATCATCGTCGTTAATGTCGTCGTTATTATCGTCATTATCTACGTTGTTATCGTCATAAATATTATCGTTAATATCGTCGTTATTATTGTCATTATCTTCTTTTTATTGTCTTTATTATCGTCGTTAATATCGTCGTTATTATCGTCGTTAATATCGTCGTTAATATCGTCATTATCATCGTTGTTATCGTCCTTATTATACTCATAATTATCGTCGTTAATATCGTCGTTATTTTGTCACAATCATCGTCGTTAATGTCGTCGTTATTATCGTCATTATCTTCGTTGTTATCGTCATAATTATCATCGTTAATATCGTCGTTATTATTGTCATTATCTTCTTTTTATCGTCGTTATTATCGTCGTTAATATCGTCATTAATATCGTCATTATCATCGTTGTTATCGTCCTTATTATCCTCATAATTATCGTCGTTAATATCGTCGTTATTTTGTCATAATCATCGTCGTTAATGTCGTCGTTATTATCGTCATTATCTTCGTTGTTATCGTCGTTATTATCCTCATAATTATCGTCGTTAATATCGTCGTTATTTTGTCATAATCATCGTCGTTAATGTTGTCGTTATTATCGTCATTATCTACGTTGTTATCGTCATAAATATCATCGTTAATATCGTCGTTATTATTGTCATTATCTTCTTTTTATCGTCGTTATTAACGTCGTTATTATCGTCGTTAATATCGTCGTTAATATCGTCATTATCATCGTTGTTATCGTCCTTATCATCCTCATAATTATCGTCGTTAATATCGTCGTTATTTTGTCATAATCATCGTCGTTAATGTCGTCGTTATTATCGTCATTATCATCGTTGTTATCGTCATAAATATCATAGATAATATCGTCGTTATTATTGTCTTTATCTTCTTTTTATTGTCGTTATTATCGTCGTTAATATCGTCGTTATTATTGTCATTATCTTCTTTTTATCGTCGTTATTATCGTCCTTATCATCCTCATAGTTATCGTCGTTAATATCGTCGTTATTTTGTCATAATCATCGTCGTTAATGTCGTCGTTATTATCGTCATTATCTTCATTGTCATAGTCATAATTATCATCGTTAATATCGTCGTTATTATTGTCATTATCTTCTTTTTATCGTCGTTATTATCGTCGTTAAAATCGTCTTTATTATCGTCGTTATTATCGTCGTTAATATCGTCGTTATTATTGTCATTATCTTCTTTTTATCGTCGTTATTATCGTCGTTAATATCGTCGTTATTTTCGTCGTTATTATCGTCGTCAATATCGTCGTTATTATCGTCGTTAATATCGTCGTTAATATCGTCATTATCATCGTTGTTATCGTCCTTATCATCCTCATAATTATCGTCGTTAATATCGTCGTTATTTTGTCATAATCATCGTCGTTAATGTCGTCGTTATTATCGTCATTATCTACGTTGTTATCGTCATAAATATCATCGTTAATATCGTCGTTATTATTGTCATTATCTTCTTTTTATTGTCTTTATTATCGTCGTTAATATCGTCGTTATTATCGTCGTTAATATCGTCGTTATTATCGTCGTTAATATCGTCGTTAATATCGTCATTATCATCGTTGTTATCGTCCTTATTATCCTCATAATTATCGTCGTTAATATCGTCGTTATTTTGTCATAATCATCGTCGTTAATGTCGTCGTTATTATCGTCATTATCTACGTTGTTATCGTCATAAATATCATCGATAATATCGTCGTTATTATTGTCATTATCTTCTTTTTATCGTCGTTATTAACGTCGTTATTATCGTCGTTAATATCGTCGTTAATATCGTCATTATCATCGTTGTTATCGTCCTTATCATCCTCATAATTATAGTCGTTAATATCGTCGTTATTTTGTCATAATCATCGTCGTTAATGTCGTCGTTATTATCGTCATTATCATCGTTGTTATCGTCCTTATCATCCTCATATTTATCGTCGTTAATATCGTCGTTATTTTGTCATAATCATCGTCGTTAATGTCGTCGTTATTATCGTCATTATCTACGTTGTTATCGTCATAAATATCATCGTTAATATCGTCGTTATTATTGTCATTATCTTCTTTTTATCGTCGTTATTATCGTCGTTAATATCGTCGTTAATATCGTCATTATCATAGTTGTTATCGTCCTTATTATCCTCATAATTATCGTCGTTAATATCGTCGTTATTTTGTCATAATCATCGTCGTTAATGTCGTCGTTATTATCGTCATTATCTACGTTGTTATCGTCATAAATATCATCGATAATATCGTCGTTATTATTGTCATTATCTTCTTTTTATCGTCGTTATTAACGTCGTTATTATCGTCGTTAATATCGTCGTTAATATCGTCATTATAATCGTTGTTATCGTCCTTATTATCCTCATAATTATCGTCGTTAATATCGTCGTTATTTTGTCATAAACAGCGTCGCTAATGTCGTCGTTATTATCGTCATTATCATCGTTGTTATCGTCCTTATCATCCTCATAATTATCGTCGTTAATATCGTCGTTATTTTGTCATAATCATCGACGATAATGTCGTCGTTATTATCGTCATTATCTTCGTTGTTATCGTCATAAATATCATCGATAATATCGTCGTTATTATTGTCATTATCTTCTTTTTATCGTCGTTATTAACGTCGTTAGTATCGTCGTTAATATCGTCGTTAATATCGTCATTATCATCGTTGTTATCGTCCTTATTATCCTCATAATTATCGTCGTTAATATCGTCGTTATTTTGTCATAAACATCGTCGCTAATGTCGTCGTTATTATCGTCATTATCATCGTTGTTATCGTCCTTATCATCCTCTTAATTATCGTCGTTAATATCGTCGTTATTTTGTCATAATCATCGTCGTTAATGTCGTCGTTATTATCGTCATTATCATCGTTGTTATCATCCTTATCATCCTCATAATTATCGTCGTTAATATCGTCGTTATTTTGTCATAATCATTGACGATAATGTCGTCGTTATTATCGTCATTATCTTCGTTGTTATCGTCATAATTATCATCGTTAATATCGTCGTTATTATTGTCATTATCTTCTTTTTATCGTCGTTATTATCGTCGTTAATATCGTCGTTATTATCGTCGTTAATATCGTCGTTAATATCGTCATTATCATCGTTGTTATCGTCCTTATTATCCTCATAATTATCGTCGTTAATATCGTCGTTATTTTGTCACAATCATCGTCGTTAATGTCGTCGTTATTATCGTCATTATCATCGTTGTTATAGTCCTTATCATCCTCATAATTATCGTCGTTAATATCGTCGTTATTTTGTCATAATCATCGTCGTTAATGTCGTCGTTATTATCGTCATTATCTACGTTGTTATCGTCATAAATATTATCGTTAATATCGTCGTTATTATTGTCATTATCTTCTTTTTATTGTCTTTATTATCGTCGTTAATATCGTCGTTATTATCGTCGTTAATATCGTCGTTAATATCGTCATTATCATCGTTGTTATCGTCCTTATTATCCTAATAATTATCGTCGTTAATATCGTCGTTATTTTGTCATAATCATCGTCGTTAATGTCGTCGTTATTATCGTCATTATCTACGTTGTTATCGTCATAAATATCATCGATAATATCGTCGTTATTATTGTCATTATCTTCTTTTTATCGTCGTTATTAACGTCGTTATTATCGTCGTTAATATCGTCGTTAATATCGTCATTATCATCGTTGTTATCGTCCTTATCATCCTCATAATTATCGTCGTTAATATCGTCGTTATTTTGTCATAATCATCGTCGTTAATGTCGTCGTTATTATCGTCTTTATCTACGTTGTTATCGTCATAAATATTATCGTTAATATCGTCGTTATTATTGTCATTATCTTCTTTTTATTGTCTTTATTATCGTCGTTAATATCGTCGTTATTATCGTCGTTAATATCGTCGTTAATATCGTCATTATCATCGTTGTTATCGTCCTTATTATCCTCATAATTATCGTCGTTAATATCGTCGTTATTTTGTCATAATCATCGTCGTTAATGTCGTCGTTATTATCGTCATTATCTACGTTGTTATCGTCATAAATATCATCGATAATATCGTCGTTATTATTGTCATTATCTTCTTTTTATCGTCGTTATTAACGTCGTTATTATCGTCGTTATTATCGTCGTTAATATCGTTATTATCATCGTTGTTATCGTCCTTATTATCCTCATAATTATCGTCGTTAATATCGTCGTTATTTTGTCACAATCATCGTCGTTAATGTCGTCGTTAATATCGTCATTATCATCGTTGTTATCGTCCTTATCATCCTCATAATTATCGTCGTTAATTTCGTCGTTATTTTGTCATAATCATCGTCGTTAATGTCGTCGTTATTATCGTCATTATCTACGTTGTTATCGTCATAAATATCATCGATAATATCGTCGTTATTATTGTCATTATCTTCTTTTTATCGTCGTTATTAACGTCGTTATTATCGTCGTTAATATCGTCGTTAATATCGTCATTATCATCGTTGTTATCGTCCTTATCATCCTCATAATTATCGTCGTTAATATCGTCGTTATTTTGTCATAATCATCGTCGTTAATGTCGTCGTTATTATCGTCATTATCATCGTTGTTACCGTCCTTATCATCCTCATATTTATCGTCGTTAATATCGTCGTTATTTTGTCATAATCATCGTCGTTAATGTCGTCGTTATTATCGTCATTATCTACGTTGTTATCGTCATAAATATCATCGTTAATATCGTCGTTATTATTGTCATTATCTTCTTTTTATCGTCGTTATTATCGTCGTTAATATCGTCGTTAATATCGTCATTATCATAGTTGTTATCGTCCTTATTATCCTCATAATTATCGTCGTTAATATCGTCGTTATTTTGTCATAATCATCGTCGTTAATGTCGTCGTTATTATCGTCATTATCTACGTTGTTATCGTCATAAATATCATCGATAATATCGTCGTTATTATTGTCATTATCTTCTTTTTATCGTCGTTATTAACGTCGTTATTATCGTCGTTAATATCGTCGTTAATATCGTCATTATCATCGTTGTTACCGTCCTTATCATCCTCATATTTATCGTCGTTAATATCGTCGTTATTTTGTCATAATCATCGTCGTTAATGTCGTCGTTATTATCGTCATTATCTACGTTGTTATCGTCATAAATATCATCGTTAATATCGTCGTTATTATTGTCATTATCTTCTTTTTATAGTCGTTATTATCGTCGTTAATATCGTCGTTAATATCGTCATTATCATAGTTGTTATCGTCCTTATTATCCTCATAATTATCGTCGTTAATATCGTCGTTATTTTGTCATAATCATCGTCGTTAATGTCGTCGTTATTATCGTCATTATCTACGTTGTTATCGTCCTTATCATCCTCATAATTATCGTCGTTAATATCGTCGTTATTTTGTCATAATCATCGACGATAATGTCGTCGTTATTATCGTCATTATCTTCGTTGTTATCGTCATAAATATCATCGATAATATCGTCGTTATTATTGTCATTATCTTCTTTTTATCGTCGTTATTAACGTCGTTATTATCGTCGTTAATATCGTCGTTAATATCGTCATTATCATCGTTGTTATCGTCCTTATTATCCTCATAATTATCGTCGTTAATATCGTCGTTATTTTGTCATAAACATCGTCGCTAATGTCGTCGTTATTATCGTCATTATCATCGTTGTTATCGTCCTTATCATCCTCTTAATTATCGTCGTTAATATCGTCGTTATTTTGTCATAATCATCGTCGCTAATGTCGTCGTTATTATCGTCATTATCATCGTTGTTATCATCCTTATCATCCTCATAATTATCGTCGTTAATATCGTCGTTATTTTGTCATAATCATTGACGATAATGTCGTCGTTATTATCGTCATTATCTTCGTTGTTATCGTCATAATTATCATCGTTAATATCGTCGTTATTATTGTCATTATCTTCTTTTTATCGTCGTTATTATCGTCGTTAATATCGTCGTTATTATCGTCGTTAATATCGTCGTTAATATCGTCATTATCATCGTTGTTATCGTCCTTATTATCCTCATAATTATCGTCGTTAATATCGTCGTTATTATCGTCGTTAATATCGTCGTTATTATCGTCGTTAATATCGTCGTTAATATCGTCATTATCATAGTTGTTATCGTCCTTATTATCCTCATTATTATCGTCGTTAATATCGTCGTTATTTTGTCATAATCATCGTCGTTAATGTCGTCGTTATTATCGTCATTATCTACGTTGTTATCGTCATAAATATCATCGATAATATCGTCGTTATTATTGTCATTATCTTCTTTTTATCGTCGTTATTAACGTCGTTATTATCGTCGTTAATATCGTCGTTAATATCGTCATTATCATCGTTGTTATCGTCCTTATCATCCTCATAATTATCGTCTTTAATATCGTCGTTATTTTGTCATAATCATCGTCGTTAATGTCGTCGTTTTTATCGTCATTATCATCGTTGTTATCGTCATAAATTTCATCGATAATATCGTCGTTATCATTGTCATTATCTTCTTTTTATCGTCGTTATTAACGTCGTTATATTCGTCGTTAATATCGTCGTTAATATCGTCATTATCATCGTTGTTATCGTCCTTATTATCCTCATAGTTATCGTCGTTAATATCGTCGTTATTTTGTCATAAACATCGTCGCTAATGTCGTCGTTATTATCGTCATTATCATCGTTGTTATCGTCCTTATCATCCTCATAATTATCGTCGTTAATATCGTCGTTATTTTGTCATAATCATTGTCGTTAATGTCGTCGTTATTATCGTCATTATCTTCGTTGTTATCGTCCTTATTATCCTCATAATTATCGTCGTTAATATCGTCGTTATTTTGTCATAAACATCGTCGCTAATGTCGTCGTTATTATCGTCATTATCATCGTTGTTATCGTCCTTATCATCCTCATAATTATCGTCGTTAATATCGTCGTTATTTTGTCATAATCATCGTCGTTAATGTCGTCGTTATTATCGTCATTATCATCGTTGTTATCATCCTTATCATCCTCATAATTATCGTCGTTAATATCGTCGTTGTTTTGTCATAATCATCGTCGTTAATGTCGTCGTTATTATCGTCATTATCTACGTTGTTATCGTCATAAATATCATGGATAATATCGTCGTTATTATTGTCATTATCTTCTTTTTATCGTCGTTTTTAACGTCGTTATTATCGTCGTTAATATCGTCGTTAATATCGTCATTATCATCGTTGTTATCATCCTTATCATCCTCATAATTATCGTCGTTAATATCGTCGTTATTTTGTCATAATCATCGACGATAATGTCGTCGTTATTATCGTCATTATCTTCGTTGTTATCGTCATAATTATCATCGTTAATATCGTCGTTATTATTGTCATTATCTTCTTTTTATCGACGTTATTATCGTCGTTAATATGGTCGTTATTATCGTCGTTAATATCGTCATTATCATCGTTGTTATCGTCCTTATTATCCTCATAATTATCGTTGTTAATATCGTCGTTATTTTGTCACAATCATCGTCGTTAATGTCGTCGTTATTATCGTCATTATCATCGTTGTTATCGTCCTTATCATCCTCATAATTATCGTCGTTAATATCGTCGTTATTTTGTCATAATCATCGTCGTTAATGTCGTCGTTATTATCGTCATTATCTACGTTGTTATCGTCATAAATATTATCGTTAATATCGTCGTTATTATTGTCATTATCTTCTTTTTATTGTCTTTATTATCGTCGTTAATATCGTCGTTATTATCGTCGTTAATATCGTCGTTAATATCGTCATTATCATCGTTGTTATCGTCCTTATTATCCTCATAATTATCGTCGTTAATATCGTCGTTATTTTGTCATAATCATCGTCGTTAATGTCGTCGTTATTATCGTCATTATCTACGTTGTTATCGTCATAAATATCATCGATAATATCGTCGTTATTATTGTCATTATCTTCTTTTTATCGTCGTTATTAACGTCGTTATTATCGTCGTTAATATCGTCGTTAATATCGTCATTATCATCGTTGTTATCGTCCTTATCATCCTCATAATTATCGTCGTTAATATCGTCGTTATTTTGTCATAATCATCGTCGTTAATGTCGTCGTTATTATCGTCATTATCTACGTTGTTATCGTCATAAATATCATCGATAATATCGTCGTTATTATTGTCATTATCTTCTTTTTATCGTCGTTTTTAACGTCGTTATTATCGTCGTTAATATCGTCGTTAATATCGTCATTATAATCGTTGTTATCGTCCTTATTATCCTCATAATTATCGTCGTTAATATCGTCGTTATTTTGTCATAAACATCGTCGCTAATGTCGTCGTTAGTATCGTCATTATCATCGTTGTTATCGTCCTTATCATCCTCATAATTATCGTCGTTAATATCGTCGTTATTTTGTCATAATCATCGTCGTTAATGTCGTCGTTATTATCGTCATTATCTACGTTGTTATCGTCATAAATATTATCTTTAATATCGTCGTTATTATTGTCATTATCTTCTTTTTATTGTCTTTATTATCGTCGTTAATATCGTCGTTATTATCGTCGTTAATATCGTCGTTAATATCGTCATTATCATCGTTGTTATCGTCCTTATTATCCTCATAATTATCGTCGTTAATATCGTCGTTATTTTGTCATAATCGTCGTCGTTAATGTCGTCGTTATTATCGTCATTATCTACGTTGTTATCGTCATAAATAACATCGATAATATCGTCGTTATTATTGTCATTATCTTCTTTTTATCGTCGTTATTAACGTCGTTATTATCGTCGTTAATATCGTCGTTAATATCGTCATTATCATCGTTGTTATCGTCCTTATCATCCTCATAATTATCGTCGTTAATATCGTCGTTATTTTGTCATAATCATCGTCGTTAATGTCGTCGTTATTATCGTCATTATCTACGTTGTTATCGACATAAATATTATCTTTAATATCGTCGTTATTATTGTCATTATCTTCTTTTTATTGTCTTTATTATCGTCGTTAATATCGTCGTTATTATCGTCGTTAATATCGTCGTTAATATCGTCATTATCATCGTTGTTATCGTCCTTATTATCCTCATAATTATCGTCGTTAATATCGTCGTTATTTTGTCATAATCATCGTCGTTAATGTCGTCGTTATTATCGTCATTATTTACGTTGTTATCGTCATAAATATCATCGATAATATCGTCGTTATTATTGTCATTATCTTCTTTTTATCGTCGTTATTAACGTCGTTATTATCGTCGTTAATATCGTCGTTATTATCGTCGTTAATATCGTTATTATCATCGTTGTTATCGTCCTTATTATCCTCATAATTATCGTCGTTAATATCGTCGTTATTTTGTCATAATCATCGTCGTTAATGTCGTCGTTATTATCGTCATTATCTACGTTGTTATCGTCATAAATATCATCGATAATATCGTCGTTATTATTGTCATTATCTTCTTTTTATTGTCTTTATTATCGTCGTTAATATCGTCGTTATTATCGTCGTTAATATCGTCGTTAATATCGTCATTATCATCGTTGTTATCGTCCTTATCATCCTCATAATTATCGTCGTTAATATCGTCGTTATTTTGTCATAATCATCGTCGTTAATGTCGTCGTTATTATCGTCATTATCTACGTTGTTATCGTCCTAAATATCATCGATAATATCGTCGTTATTATTGTCATTATCTTCTTTTTATCGTCGTTTTTAACGTCGTTATTATCGTCGTTAATATCGTCGTTAATATCGTCATTATAATCGTTGTTATCGTCCTTATTATCCTCATAATTATCGTCGTTAATATCGTCGTTATTTTGTCATAAACATCGTCGTTAATGTCGTCTTTATTATCGTCATTATCATCGTTGTTATCATCCTTATCATCCTCATAATTATCGTCGTTAATATCGTCGTTATTTTGTCATAATCATCGACGATAATGTCGTCGTTATTATCGTCATTATCTTCGTTGTTATCGTCATAATTATCATCGTTAATATCGTCGTTATTATTGTCATTATCTTCTTTTTATCGACGTTATTATCGTCGTTAATATCGTCGTTATTATCGTCGTTAATATCGTCATTATCATCGTTGTTATCGTCCTTATTATCCTCATAATTATCGTCGTTAATATCGTCGTTATTTTGTCACAATCATCGTCGTTAATGTCGTCGTTATTATCGTCATTATCTACGTTGTTATCGTCATAAATATTATCGTTAATATCGTCGTTATTATTGTCATTATCTTCTTTTTATTGTCTTTATTATCGTCGTTAATATCGTCGTTATTATCGTCGTTAATATCGTCGTTAATATCGTCATTATCATCGTTGTTATCGTCCTTATTATCCTCATAATTATCGTCGTTAATATCGTCGTTATTTTGTCATAATCATCGTCGTTAATGTCGTCGTTATTATCGTCATTATCTACGTTGTTATCGTCATAAATATTATCGTTAATATCGTCGTTATTATTGTCATTATCTTCTTTTTATTGTCTTTATTATCGTCGTTAATATCGTCGTTATTATCGTCGTTAATATCGTCGTTAATATCGTCATTATCATCGTTGTTATCGTCCTTATTATCCTCATAATTATCGTCGTTAATATCGTCGTTATTTTGTCATAATTATCGTCGTTAATGTCGTCGTTATTATCGTCATTATCTACGTTGTTATCGTCATAAATATCATCGATAATATCGTCGTTATTATTGTCATTATCTTCTTTTTATCGTCGTTATTAACGTCGTTATTATCGTCGTTAATATCGTCGTTAATATCGTCATTATCATCGTTGTTATCGTCCTTATCATCCTCATAATTATCGTCGTTAATATCGTCGTTATTTTGTCATAATCATCGTCGTTAATGTCGTCGTTATTATCGTCATTATCTACGTTGTTATCGTCATAAATATCATCGATAATATCGTCGTTATTATTGTCATTATCTTCTTTTTATCGTCGTTTTTAACGTCGTTATTATCGTCGCTAATGTCGTCGTTATTATCGTCATTATCATCGTTGTTATCGTCCTTATCATCCTCATAATTATCGTCGTTAATATCGTCGTTATTTTGTCATAATCATCGTCGTTAATGTCGTCGTTATTATCGTCATTATCTACGTTGTTATCGTCATAAATATTATCTTTAATATCGTCGTTATTATTGTCATTATCTTCTTTTTATTGTCTTTATTATCGTCGTTAATATCGTCGTTATTATCGTCGTTAATATCGTCGTTAATATCGTCATTATCATCGTTGTTATCGTCCTTATTATCCTCATAATTATCGTCGTTAATATCGTCGTTATTTTGTCATAATCATCGTCGTTAATGTCGTCGTTATTATCGTCATTATCTACGTTGTTATCGACATAAATATTATCTTTAATATCGTCGTTATTATTGTCATTATCTTCTTTTTATTGTCTTTATTATCGTCGTTAATATCGTCGTTATTATCGTCGTTAATATCGTCGTTAATATCGTCATTATCATCGTTGTTATCGTCCTTATTATCCTCATAATTATCGTCGTTAATATCGTCGTTATTTTGTCATAATCATCGTCGTTAATGTCGTCGTTATTATCGTCATTATCTACGTTGTTATCGTCATAAATATCATCGATAATATCGTCGTTATTATTGTCATTATCTTCTTTTTATCGTCGTTATTAACGTCGTTATTATCGTCGTTAATATCGTCGTTATTATCGTCGTTAATATCGTTAATATCATCGTTGTTATCGTCCTTATTATCCTCATAATTATCGTCGTTAATATCGTCGTTATTTTGTCACAATCATCGTCGTTAATGTCGTCGTTAATATCGTCATTATCATCGTTGTTATCGTCCTTATCATCCTCATAATTATCGTCGTTAATATCGTCGTTATTTTGTCATAATCATCGTCGTTAATGTCGTCGTTATTATCGTCATTATCTACGTTGTTATCGTCATAAATATCATCGATAATATCGTCGTTATTATTGTCATTATCTTCTTTTTATCGTCGTTATTAACGTCGTTATTATCGTCGTTATTATCGTCATTATCATCGTTGTTATCGTCCTTATCATCCTCATAATTATCGTCGTTAATATCGTCGTTATTTTGTCATAATCATCGACGATAATGTCGTCGTTATTATCGTCATTATCTTCGTTGTTATCGTCATAAATATCATCGTTAATATCGTCGTTATTATTGTCATTATCTACGTTGTTATCGTCATAAATATTATCGTTAATATCGTCGTTATTATTGTCATTATCTTCTTTTTATTGTCTTTATTATCGTCGTTAATATCGTCGTTATTATCGTCGTTAATATCGTCGTTAATATCGTCATTATCATCGTTGTTATCGTCCTTATTATCCTAATAATTATCGTCGTTAATATCGTCGTTATTTTGTCATAATCATCGTCGTTAATGTCGTCGTTATTATCGTCATTATCTACGTTGTTATCGTCATAAATATCATCGATAATATCGTCGTTATTATTGTCATTATCTTCTTTTTATCGTCGTTATTAACGTCGTTATTATCGTCGTTAATATCATCGTTAATATCGTCATTATCATCGTAATTATCGTCCTTATCATCCTCATAATTATCGTCGTTAATATCGTCGTTATTTTGTCATAATCATCGTCGTTAATGTCGTCGTTATTATCGTCATTATCTACGTTGTTATCGTCATAAATATCATCGATAATATCGTCGTTATTATTGTCATTATCTTCTTTTTATTGTCTTTATTATCGTCGTTAATATCGTCGTTATTATCGTCGTTAATATCGTCGTTAATATCGTCGTTATTATCGTCGTTAATATCGTCATTATCATCGTTGTTATCGTCCTTATTATCCTCATAATTATCGTCGTTAATATCGTCGTTATTTTGTCACAATCATCGTCGTTAATGTCGTCGTTATTATCGTCATTATCTACGTTGTTATCGTCATAAATATTATCGTTAATATCGTCGTTATTATTGTCATTATCTTCTTTTTATTGTCTTTATTATCGTCGTTAATATCGTCGTTATTATCGTCGTTAATATCGTCGTTAATATCGTCATTATCATCGTTGTTATCGTCCTTATTATCCTCATAATTATCGTCGTTAATATCGTCGTTATTTTGTCACAATCATCGTCGTTAATGTCGTCGTTATTATCGTCATTATCATCGTTGTTATCGTCCTTATCATTCTCATAATTATCGTCGTTAATATCGTCGTTATTTTGTCATAATCATCGTCGTTAATGTCGTCGTTATTATCGTCATTATCTACGTTGTTATCGTCATAAATATTATCTTTAATATCGTCGTTATTATTGTCATTATCTTCTTTTTATTGTCTTTATTATCGACGTTAATATCGTCGTTATTATCGTCGTTAATATCGTCGTTAATATCGTCATTATCATCGTTGTTATCGTCCTTATTATCCTCATAATTATCGTCGTTAATATCGTCGTTATTTTGTCAAAATCATCGTCGTTAATGTCGTCGTTATTATCGTCATTATCTACGTTGTTATCGTCATAAATATCATCGATAATATCGTCGTTATTATGGTCATTTTCTTCTTTTTATCGTCGTTAATATCGTCGTTATTTTGTCACAATCATCGTCGTTAATGTCGTCGTTAATATCGTCATTATCATCGTTGTTATCGTCCTTATCATCCTCATAATTATCGTCGTTAATATCGTCGTTATTTTTCATAATCATCGTCGTTAATGTCGTCGTTATTATCGTCATTATCTACGTTGTTATCGTCATAAATATCATCGATAATATCGTCGTTATTATTGTCATTATCTTCTTTTTATCGTCGTTATTAACGTCGTTATTATCGTCGTTAATGTCGTCGTTATTATCGTCATTATCATCGTTGTTATCGTCCTTATCATCCTCATAATTATCGTCGTTAATATCGTCGTTATTTTGTCATAATCATCGTCGTTAATGTCGTCGTTATTATCGTCATTATCTACGTTGTTATCGTCATAAATATCATCGATAATATCGTCGTTATTATTGTCATTATCTTCTTTTTATCGTCGTTATTAACGTCGTTATTATCGTCGTTAATATCGTCGTTAATATCGTCATTATCATCGTTGTTATCGTCCTTATCATCCTCATAATTATCGTCGTTAATATCGTCGTTATTTTGTCATAATCATCGTCGTTAATGTCGTATTTATTATCGTCATTATCATCGTTGTTATCGTCATAAATATCATCGATAATATCGTCGTTATTATTGTCATTATCTTCTTTTTATCGTCGTTATTAACGTCGTTATTATCGTCGTTAATATCGTCGTTAATATCGTCATTATCATCGTTGTTATCGTCCTTATTATCCTCATAGTTATCGTCGTTATTTTGTCATAAACATCGTCGCTAATGTCGTCGTTATTATCGTCATTATCATCGTTGTTATCGTCCTTATCATCCTCATAATTATCGTCGTTAATATCGTCGTTATTTTGTCATAATCATTGTCGTTAATATCGTCGTTAATATCGTCATTATCATCGTTGTTATCGTCCTTATTATCCTCATAATTATCGTCGTTAATATCGTCGTTATTTTGTCATAATCATCGTCGTTAATGTCGTCGTTATTATCGTCATTATCTACGTTGTTATCGTCATAAATATCATCGATAATATCGTCGTTATTATTGTCATTATCTTCTTTTTATCGTCGTTATTAACGTCGTTATTATCGTCGTTAATATCGTCGTTAATATCGTCGTTAATATCGTCATTATCATCGATGTTATCGTCCTTATTATCCTCATAATTATCGTCGTTAATATCGTCGTTATTTTGTCATAATCGTCGTCATTAATGTCGTCGTTATTATCGTCATTATCTACGTTGTTATCGTCATAAATAACATCGATAATATCGTCGTTATTATTGTCATTATCTTCTTTTTATCGTCGTTATTAACGTCGTTATTATCGTCGTTAATATCGTCGTTAATATCGTCATTATCATCGTTGTTATCGTCCTTATCATCCTCATAATTATCGTCGTTAATATCGTCGTTATTTTGTCATAATCATCGTCGTTAATGTCGTCGTTATTATCGTCATTATCTACGTTGTTATCGTCATAAATATCATCGATAATATCGTCGTTATTATTGTCATTATCTTCTTTTTATCGTCGTTTTTAACGTCGTTATTATCGTCGTTAATATCGTCGTTAATATCGTCATTATAATCGTTGTTATCGTCCTTATTATCCTCATAATTATCGTCGTTAATATCGTCGTTATTTTGTCATAAACATCGTCGTTAATGTCGTCGTTATTATCGTCATTATCATCGTTGTTATCATCCTTATCATCCTCATAATTATCGTCGTTAATATCGTCGTTATTTTGTCATAATCATCGACGATAATGTCGTCGTTATTATCGTCATTATCTTCGTTGTTATCGTCATAATTATCATCGTTAATATCGTCGTTATTATTGTCATTATCTTCTTTTTATCGACGTTATTATCGTCGTTAATATGGTCGTTATTATCGTCGTTAATATCGTCATTATCATCGTTGTTATCGTCCTTATTATCCTCATAATTATCGTCGTTAATATCGTCGTTATTTTGTCACAATCATCGTCGTTAATGTCGTCGTTATTATCGTCATTATCATCGTTGTTATCGTCCTTATCATCCTCATAATTATCGTCGTTAATATCGTCGTTATTTTGTCATAATCATCGTCGTTAATGTCGTCGTTATTATCGTCATTATCTACGTTGTTATCGTCATAAATATTATCGTTAATATCGTCGTTATTATTGTCATTATCTTCTTTTTATTGTCTTAATTATCGTCGTTAATATCGTCGTTATTATCGTCGTTAATATCGTCGTTAATATCGTCATTATCATCGTTGTTATCGTCCTTATTATCCTCATAATTATCGTCGTTAATATCGTCGTTATTTTGTCATAATCATCGTCGTTAATGTCGTCGTTATTATCGTCATTATCTACGTTGTTATCGTCATAAATATCATCGATAATATCGTCGTTATTATTGTCATTATCTTCTTTTTATCGTCGTTATTAACGTCGTTATTATCGTCGTTAATATCGTCGTTAATATCGTCGTTAATATCGTCATTATCATCGTTGTTATCGTCCTTATTATCCTCATAATTATCGTCGTTAATATCGTCGTTATTTTGTCATAATCGTCGTCATTAATGTCGTCGTTATTATCGTCATTATCTACGTTGTTATCGTCATAAATAACATCGATAATATCGTCGTTATTATTGTCATTATCTTCTTTTTATCGTCGTTATTAACGTCGTTATTATCGTCGTTAATATCGTCGTTAATATCGTCATTATCATCGTTGTTATCGTCCTTATCATCCTCATAATTATCGTCGTTAATATCGTCGTTATTTTGTCATAATAATCGTCGTTAATGGCGTCGTTATTATCGTCATTATCTACGTTGTTATCGACATAAATATTATCTTTAATATCGTCGTTATTATTGTCATTATCTTCTTTTTATTGTCTTTATTATCGTCGTTAATATCGTCGTTATTATCGTCGTTAATATCGTCGTTAATATCGTCATTATCATCGTTGTTATCGTCCTTATTATCCTCATAATTATCGTCGTTAATATCGTCGTTATTTTGTCATAATCATCGTCGTTAATGTCGTCGTTATTATCGTCATTATCTACGTTGTTATCGTCATAAATATCATCGATAATATCGTCGTTATTATTGTCATTATCTTCTTTTTATCGTCGTTATTAACGTCGTTATTATCGTCGTTAATATCGTCGTTATTATCGTCGTTAATATCGTTATTATCATCGTTGTTATCGTCCTTATTATCCTCATAATTATCGTCGTTAATATCGTCGTTATTTTGTCACAATCATCGTCGTTAATGTCGTCGTTAATATCGTCATTATCATCGTTGTTATCGTCCTTATTATCCTCATAATTATCGTCGTTAATATCGTCGTTATTTTGTCATAATCATTGTCGTTAATGTCGTCGTTATTATCGTCATTATCTTCGTTGTTATCGTCCTTATTATCCTCATAATTATCGTCGTTAATATCGTCGTTATTTTGTCATAAACATCGTCGCTAATGTCGTCGTTATTATCGTCATTATCATCGTTGTTATCGTCCTTATCATCCTCATAATTATCGTCGTTAATATCGTCGTTATTTTGTCATAATCATCGTCGTTAATGTCGTCGTTATTATCGTCATTATCATCGTTGTTATCGTCCTTATCATCCTCATAATTATCGTCGTTAATATCGTCGTTATTTTGTCATAATCATCGTCGTTAATGTCGTCGTTATTATCGTCATTATCTACGTTGTTATCGTCATAAATATTATCGTTAATATCGTCGTTATTATTGTCATTATCTTCTTTTTATTGTCTTAATTATCGTCGTTAATATCGTCGTTATTATCGTCGTTAATATCGTCGTTAATATCGTCATTATCATCGTTGTTATCGTCCTTATTATCCTCATAATTATCGTCGTTAATATCGTCGTTATTTTGTCATAATCATCGTCGTTAATGTCGTCGTTATTATCGTCATTATCTACGTTGTTATCGTCATAAATATCATCGATAATATCGTCGTTATTATTGTCATTATCTTCTTTTTATCGTCGTTATTAACGTCGTTATTATCGTCGTTAATATCGTCGTTAATATCGTCGTTAATATCGTCATTATCATCGTTGTTATCGTCCTTATTATCCTCATAATTATCGTCGTTAATATCGTCGTTATTTTGTCATAATCGTCGTCATTAATGTCGTCGTTATTATCGTCATTATCTACGTTGTTATCGTCATAAATAACATCGATAATATCGTCGTTATTATTGTCATTATCTTCTTTTTATCGTCGTTATTAACGTCGTTATTATCGTCGTTAATATCGTCGTTAATATCGTCATTATCATCGTTGTTATCGTCCTTATCATCCTCATAATTATCGTCGTTAATATCGTCGTTATTTTGTCATAATAATCGTCGTTAATGGCGTCGTTATTATCGTCATTATCTACGTTGTTATCGACATAAATATTATCTTTAATATCGTCGTTATTATTGTCATTATCTTCTTTTTATTGTCTTTATTATCGTCGTTAATATCGTCGTTATTATCGTCGTTAATATCGTCGTTAATATCGTCATTATCATCGTTGTTATCGTCCTTATTATCCTCATAATTATCGTCGTTAATATCGTCGTTATTTTGTCATAATCATCGTCGTTAATGTCGTCGTTATTATCGTCATTATCTACGTTGTTATCGTCATAAATATCATCGATAATATCGTCGTTATTATTGTCATTATCTTCTTTTTATCGTCGTTATTAACGTCGTTATTATCGTCGTTAATATCGTCGTTAATATCGTCATTATCATCGTTGTTATCGTCCTTATCATCCTCATAATTATCGTCGTTAATATCGTCGTTATTTTGTCATAATCATCGTCGTTAATGTCGTCGTTATTATCGTCATTATCTACGTTGTTATCGTCATAAATATCATCGATAATATCGTCGTTATTATTGTCATTATCTTCTTTTTATTGTCTTTATTATCGTCGTTAATATCGTCGTTATTATCGTCGTTAATATCGTCGTTAATATCGTCATTATCATCGTTGTTATCGTCCTTATCATCCTCATAATTATCGTCGTTAATATCGTCGTTATTTTGTCACAATCATCGTCGTTAATGTCGTCGTTAATATCGTCATTATCATCGTTGTTATCGTCCTTATCATCCTCATAATTATCGTCGTTAATATCGTCGTTATTTTGTCATAATCATCGTCGTTAATGTCGTCGTTATTATCGTCATTATCTACGTTGTTATCGTCATAAATATCATCGATAATATCGTCGTTATTATTGTCATTATCTTCTTTTTATCGTCGTTATTAACGTCGTTATTATCGTCGTTAATATCGTCGTTAATATCGTCATTATCATCGTTGTTATCGTCCTTATCATCCTCATAATTATCGTCGTTAATATCGTCGTTATTTTGTCATAATCATCGTCGTTAATGTCGTCGTTATTATCGTCATTATCATCGTTGTTATCGTCCTTATCATCCTCATAATTATCGTCGTTAATATCGTCGTTATTTTGTCATAATCATCGTCGTTAATGTCGTCGTTATTATCGTCATTATCTACGTTGTTATCGTCATAAATATCATCGATAATATCGTCGTTATTATTGTCATTATCTTCTTTTTATTGTCTTTATTATCGTCGTTAATATCGTCGTTATTATCGTCGTTAATATCGTCGTTAATATCGTCATTATCATCGTTGTTATCGTCCTTATCATCCTCAAAATTATCGTCGTTAATATCGTCGTTATTTTGTCACAATCATCGTCGTTAATGTCGTCGTTAATATCGTCATTATCATCGTTGTTATCGTCCTTATCATCCTCAAAATTATCGTCGTTAATATCGTCGTTATTTTGTCATAATCATCGTCGTTAATGTCGTCGTTATTATCGTCATTATCTACGTTGTTATCGTCATAAATATCATCGATAATATCGTCGTTATTATTGTCATTATCTTCTTTTTATCGTCGTTATTAACGTCGTTATTATCGTCGTTAATATCGTCGTTAATATCGTCATTATCATCGTTGTTATCGTCCTTATCATCCTCATAATTATCGTCGTTAATATCGTCGTTATTTTGTCATAATCATCGTCGTTAATGTCGTCGTTATTATCGTCATTATCTACGTTGTTATCGTCATAAATATCATCGATAATATCGTCGTTATTATTGTCATTATCTTCTTTTTATCGTCGTTTTTAACGTCGTTATTATCGTCGTTAATGTCGTCGTTAATATCGTCATTATAATCGTTGTTATCGTCCTTATTATCCTCATAATTATCGTCGTTAATATCGTCGTTATTTTGTCATAAACATCGTCGCTAATGTCGTCGTTATTATCGTTATTATCATCGTTGTTATCGTCCTTATCATCCTCATAATTATCGTCGTTAATATCGTCGTTATTTTGTCATAATCATCGTCGTTAATGTCGTCGTTATTATCGTCATTATCTACGTTGTTATCGTCATAAATATTATCTTTAATATCGTCGTTATTATTGTCATTATCTTCTTTTTATTGTCTTTATTATCGTCGTTAATATCGTCGTTATTATCGTCGTTAATATCGTCGTTAATATCGTCATTATCATCGTTGTTATCGTCCTTATTATCCTCATAATTATCGTCGTTAATATCGTCGTTATTTTGTCATAATCGTCGTCGTTAATGTCGTCGTTATTATCGTCATTATCTACGTTGTTATCGTCATAAATAACATCGATAATATCGTCGTTATTATTGTCATTATCTTCTTTTTATCGTCGTTATTAACGTCGTTATTATCGTCGTTAATATCGTCGTTAATATCGTCATTATCATCGTTGTTATCGTCTTTATTATCCTCATAATTATCGTCGTTAATATCGTCGTTATTTTGTCATAATCATCGTCGTTAATGTCGTCGTTATTATCGTCATTATCTACGTTGTTATCGACATAAATATTATCTTTAATATCGTCGTTATTATTGTCATTATCTTCTTTTTATTGTCTTTATTATCGTCGTTAATATCGTCGTTATTATCGTCGTTAATATCGTCGTTAATATCGTCATTATCATCGTTGTTATCGTCCTTATTATCCTCATAATTATCGTCGTTAATATCGTCGTTATTTTGTCATAATCATCGTCGCTAATGTCGTCGTTATTATCGTCATTATCATCGTTGTTATCGTCCTTATCATCCTCATAATTATCGTCGTTAATATCGTCGTTATTTTGTCATAATCATCGTCGTTAATGTCGTCGTTATTATCGTCATTATCTACGTTGTTATCGTCATAAATATTATCTTTAATATCGTCGTTATTATTGTCATTATCTGCTTTTTATTGTCTTTATTATCGTCGTTAATATCGTCGTTATTATCGTCGTTAATATCGTCGTTAATATCGTCATTATCATCGTTGTTATCGTCCTTATTATCCTCATAATTATCGTCGTTAATATCGTCGTTATTTTGTCATAATCGTCGTCGTTAATGTCGTCGTTATTATCGTCATTATCTACGTTGTTATCGTCATAAATAACATCGATAATATCGTCGTTATTATTGTCATTATCTTCTTTTTATCGTCGTTATTAACGTCGTTATTATCGTCGTTAATATCGTCGTTAATATCGTCATTATCATCGTTGTTATCGTCCTTATCATCCTCATAATTATCGTCGTTAATATCGTCGTTATTTTGTCATAATCATCGTCGTTAATGTCGTCGTTATTATCGTCATTATCTACGTTGTTATCGTCATAAATAACATCGATAATATCGTCGTTATTATTGTCATTATCTTCTTTTTATCGTCGTTATTAACGTCGTTATTATCGTCGTTAATATCGTCGTTAATATCGTCATTATCATCGTTGTTATCGTCCTTATTATCCTCATAATTATCGTCGTTAATATCGTCGTTATTTTGTCATAATCATCGTCGTTAATGTCGTCGTTATTATCGTCATTATTTACGTTGTTATCGTCATAAATATCATCGATAATATCGTCGTTATTATTGTCATTATCTTCTTTTTATCGTCGTTATTAACGTCGTTATTATCGTCGTTAATATCGTCGTTATTATCGTCGTTAATATCGTTATTATCATCGTTGTTATCGTCCTTATTATCCTCATAATTATCGTCGTTAATATCGTCGTTATTTTGTCACAATCATCGTCGTTAATGTCGTCGTTAATATCGTCATTATCATCGTTGTTATCGTCCTTATCATCCTCATAATTATCGTCGTTAATATCGTCGTTATTTTGTCATAATCATCGTCGTTAATGTCGTCGTTTTTATCGTCATTATCTACGTTGTTATCGTCATAAATATCATCGATAATATCGTCGTTATTATTGTCATTATCTTCTTTTTATCGTCGTTTTTAACGTCGTTATTATCGTCGTTAATATCGTCGTTAATATCGTCATTATAATCGTTGTTATCGTCCTTATTATCCTCATAATTATCGTCGTTAATATCGTCGTTATTTTGTCATAAACATCGTCGTTAATGTCGTCGTTATTATCGTCATTATCATCGTTGTTATCATCCTTATCATCCTCATAATTATCGTCGTTAATATCGTCGTTATTTTGTCATAATCATCGACGATAATGTCGTCGTTATTATCGTCATTATCTTCGTTGTTATCGTCATAATTATCATCGTTAATATCGTCGTTATTATTGTCATTATCTTCTTTTTATCGACGTTATTATCGTCGTTAATATCGTCGTTATTATCGTCGTTAATATCGTCATTATCATCGTTGTTATCGTCCTTATTATCCTCATAATTATCGTCGTTAATATCGTCGTTATTTTGTCACAATCATCGTCGTTAATGTCGTCGTTATTATCGTCATTATCTACGTTGTTATCGTCATAAATATTATCGTTAATATCGTCGTTATTATTGTCATTATCTTCTTTTTATTGTCTTTATTATCGTCGTTAATATCGTCGTTATTATCGTCGTTAATATCGTCGTTAATATCGTCATTATCATCGTTGTTATCGTCCTTATTATCCTCATAATTATCGTCGTTAATATCGTCGTTATTTTGTCATAATCATCGTCGTTAATGTCGTCGTTATTATCGTCATTATCTACGTTGTTATCGTCATAAATATTATCGTTAATATCGTCGTTATTATTGTCATTATCTTCTTTTTATTGTCTTTATTATCGTCGTTAATATCGTCGTTATTATCGTCGTTAATATCGTCGTTAATATCGTCATTATCATAGTTGTTATCGTCCTTATTATCCTCATAATTATCGTCGTTAATATCGTCGTTATTTTGTCATAATCATCGTCGTTAATGTCGTTGTTATTATCGTCATTATCTACGTTGTTATCGTCATAAATATCATCGATAATATCGTCGTTATTATTGTCATTATCTTCTTTTTATCGTCGTTATTAACGTCGTTATTATCGTCGTTAATATCGTCGTTAATATCGTCATTATCATCGTTGTTATCGTCCTTATCATCCTCATAATTATCGTCGTTAATATCGTCGTTATTTTGTCATAATCATCGTCGTTAATGTCGTCGTTATTATCGTCATTATCTACGTTGTTATCGTCATAAATATCATCGATAATATCGTCGTTATTATTGTCATTATCTTCTTTTTTATCGTCGTTTTTAACGTCGTTATTATCGTCGTTAATATCGTCGTTAATATCGTCATTATAATCGTTGTTATCGTCCTTATTATCCTCATAATTATCGTCGTTAATATCGTCGTTATTTTGTCATAAACATCGTCGCTAATGTCGTCGTTATTATCGTCATTATCATCGTTGTTATCGTCCTTATCATCCTCATAATTATCGTCGTTAATATCGTCGTTATTTTGTCATAATCATCGTCGTTAATGTCGTCGTTATTATCGTCATTATCTACGTTGTTATCGTCATAAATATTATCTTTAATATCGTCGTTATTATTGTCATTATCTTCTTTTTATTGTCTTTATTATCGTCGTTAATATCGTCGTTATTATCGTCGTTAATATCGTCGTTAATATCGTCATTATCATCGTTGTTATCGTCCTTATTATCCTCATAATTATCGTCGTTAATATCGTCGTTATTTTGTCATAATCGTCGTCGTTAATGTCGTCGTTATTATCGTCATTATCTACGTTGTTATCGTCATAAATAACATCGATAATATCGTCGTTATTATTGTCATTATCTTCATTTTATCGTCGTTATTAACGTCGTTATTATCGTCGCTAATGTCGTCGTTATTATCTTCATTATCATCGTTGTTATCGTCCTTATCATCCTCATAATTATCGTCGTTAATATCGTCGTTATTTTGTCATAATCATCGTCGTTAATGTCGTCGTTATTATCGTCATTATCTACGTTGTTATCGTCATAAATATTATCTTTAATATCGTCGTTATTATTGTCATTATCTTCTTTTTATTGTCTTTATTATCGTCGTTAATATCGTCGTTATTATCGTCGTTAATATCGTCGTTAACATCGTCATTATCATCGTTGTTATCGTCCTTATTATCCTCATAATTATCGTCGTTAATATCGTCGTTATTTTGTCATAATCGTCGTCGTTAATGTCGTCGTTATTATCGTCATTATCTACGTTGTTATCGTCATAAATAACATCGATAATATCGTCGTTATTATTGTCATTATCTTCTTTTTATCGTCGTTATTAACGTCGTTATTATCGTCGTTAATATCGTCGTTAATATCGTCATTATCATCGTTGTTATCGTCCTTATTATCCTCATAATTATCGTCGTTAATATCGTCGTTATTTTGTCATAATCATCGTCGTTAATGTCGTCGTTATTATCGTCATTATCTACGTTGTTATCGTCATAAATATCATCGATAATATCGTCGTTATTATTGTCATTATCTTCTTTTTATCGTCGTTATTAACGTCGTTATTATCGTCGTTAATATCGTCGTTATTATCGTCGTTAATATCGTTATTATCATCGTTGTTATCGTCCTTATTATCCTCATAATTATCGTCGTTAATATCGTCGTTATTTTGTCACAATCATCGTCGTTAATGTCGTCGTTAATATCGTCATTATCATCGTTGTTATCGTCCTTATCATCCTCATAATTATCGTCGTTAATATCGTCGTTATTTTGTCATAATCATCGTCGTTAATGTCGTCGTTATTATCGTCATTATCTACGTTGTTATCGTCATAAATATCATCGATAATATCGTTGTTATTATTGTCATTATCTTCTTTTTATCGTCATATTAACGTCGTTATTATCGTCGTTAATATCGTCGTTAATATCGTCATTATCATCGTTGTTATCGTCCTTATCATCCTCATAATTATCGTCGTTAATATCGTCGTTATTTTGTCATAATCATCGTCGTTAATGTCGTCGTTATTATCGTCATTATCTACGTTGTTATCGTCATAAATATCATCGATAATATCGTCGTTATTATTGTCATTATCTTCTTTTTATTGTCTTTATTATCGTCGTTAATATCGTCGTTATTATCGTCGTTAATATCGTCGTTAATATCGTCATTATCATCGTTGTTATCGTCCTTATCATCCTCATAATTATCGTCGTTAATATCGTCGTTATTTTGTCATAATCATCGTCGTTAATGTCGTCGTTATTATCGTCATTATCTACGTTGTTATCGTCATAAATATCATCGATAATATCGTCGTTATTATTGTCATTATCTTCTTTTTATCGTCGTTTTTAACGTCGTTATTATCGTCGTTAATATCGTCGTTAATATCGTCATTATAATCGTTGTTATCGTCCTTATTATCCTCATAATTATCGTCGTTAATATCGTCGTTATTTTGTCATAAACATCGTCGTTAATGTCGTCGTTATTATCGTCATTATCATCGTTGTTATCATCCTTATCATCCTCATAATTATCGTCGTTAATATCGTCGTTATTTTGTCATAATCATCGACGATAATGTCGTCGTTATTATCGTCATTATCTTCGTTGTTATCGTCATAATTATCATCGTTAATATCGTCGTTATTATTGTCATTATCTTCTTTTTATCGACGTTATTATCGTCGTTAATATCGTCGTTATTATCGTCGTTAATATCGTCATTATCATCGTTGTTATCGTCCTTATTATCCTCATAAGTATCGTCGTTAATATCGTCGTTATTTTATCACAATCATCGTCGTTAATGTCGTCGTTATTATCGTCATTATCTACGTTGTTATCGTCATAAATATTATCGTTAATATCGTCGTTATTATTGTCATTATCTTCTTTTTATTGTCTTTATTATCGTCGTTAATATCGTCGTTATTATCGTCGTTAATATCGTCGTTAATATCGTCATTATCATCGTTGTTATCGTCCTTATTATCCTCATAATTATCGTCGTTAATATCGTCGTTATTTTGTCATAATCATCGTCGTTAATGTCGTCGTTATTATCGTCATTATCTACGTTGTTATCGTCATAAATATTATCGTTAATATCGTCGTTATTATTGCCATTATCTTCTTTTTATTGTCTTTATTATCGTCGTTAATATCGTCGTTATTATCGTCGTTAATATCGTCGTTAATATCGTCATTATCATAGTTGTTATCGTCCTTATTATCCTCATAATTATCGTCGTTAATATCGTCGTTTTTTTGTCATAATCATCGTCGTTAATGTCGTCGTTATTATCGTCATTATCTACGTTGTTATCGTCATAAATATCATCGATAATATCGTCGTTATTATTGTCATTATCTTCTTTTTATCGTCGTTATTAACGTCGTTATTATCGTCGTTAATATCGTCGTTAATATCGTCATTATCATCGTTGTTATCGTCCTTATCATCCTCATAATTATCGTCGTTAATATCGTCGTTATTTTGTCATAATCATCGTCGTTAATGTCGTCGTTATTATCGTCATTATCTACGTTGTTATCGTCATAAATATTATCTTTAATATCGTCGTTATTATTGTCATTATCTTCTTTTTATTGTCTTTATTATCGTCGTTAATATCGTCGTTATTATCGTCGTTAATATCGTCGTTAATATTGTCATTATCATCGTTGTTATCGTCCTTATTATCCTCATAATTATCGTCGTTAATATCGTCGTTATTTTGTCATAATCGTCGTCGTTAATGTCGTCGTTATTATCGTCATTATCTACGTTGTTATCGTCATAAATAACATCGATAATATCGTCGTTATTATTGTCATTATCTTCTTTTTATCGTCGTTATTAACGTCGTTATTATCGTCGTTAATATCGTCGTTAATATCGTCATTATCATCGTTGTTATCGTCCTTATTATCCTCATAATTATCGTCGTTAATATCGTCGTTATTTTGTCATAATCATCGTCGTTAATGTCGTCGTTATTATCGTCATTATCTACGTTGTTATCGTCATAAATATCATCGATAATATCGTCGTTATTATTGTCATTATCTTCTTTTTATCGTCGTTATTAACGTCGTTATTATCGTCGTTAATATCGTCGTTATTATCGTCGTTAATATCGTTATTATCATCGTTGTTATCGTCCTTATTATCCCCATAATTATCGTCGTTAATATCGTCGTTATTTTGTCACAATCATCGTCGTTAATGTCGTCGTTAATATCGTCATTATCATCGTTGTTATCGTCCTTATCATCCTCATAATTATCGTCGTTAATATCGTCGTTATTTTGTCATAATCATCGTCGTTAATGTCGTCGTTATTATCGTCATTATCTACGTTGTTATCGTCATAAATATCATCGATAATATCGTCGTTATTATTGTCATTATCTTCTTTTTATCGTCGTTATTAACGTCGTTATTATCGTCGTTAATATCGTCGTTAATATCGTCATTATCATCGTTGTTATCGTCCTTATCATCCTCATAATTATCGTCGTTAATATCGTCGTTATTTTGTCATAATCATCGTCGTTAATGTCGTCGTTATTATCGTCATTATCTACGTTGTTATCGTCATAAATATCATCGATAATATCGTCGTTATTATTGTCATTATCTTCTTTTTATTGTCTTTATTATCGTCGTTAATATCGTCGTTATTATCGTCGTTAATATCGTCGTTAATATCGTCATTATCATCGTTGTTATCGTCCTTATCATCCTCATAATTATCGTCGTTAATATCGTCGTTATTTTGTCATAATCATCGTCGTTAATGTCGTCGTTATTATCGTCATTATCTACGTTGTTATCGTCATAAATATCATCGATAATATCGTCGTTATTAATGTCATTATCTTCTTTTTATCGTCGTTTTTAACGTCGTTATTATCGTCGTTAATATCGTCGTTAATATCGTCATTATAATCGTTGCTATCGTCCTTATTATCCTCATAATTATCGTCGTTAATATCGTCGTTATTTTGTCATAAACATCGTCGTTAATGTCGTCGTTATTATCGTCATTATCATCGTTGTTATCATCCTTATCATCCTCATAATTATCGTCGTTAATATCGTCGTTATTTTGTCATAATCATCGACGATAATGTCGTCGTTATTATCGTCATTATCTTCGTTGTTATCGTCATAATTATCATCGTTAATATCGTCGTTATTATTGTCATTATCTTCTTTTTATCGACGTTATTATCGTCGTTAATATCGTCGTTATTATCGTCGTTAATATTGTCATTATCATCGTTGTTATCGTCCTTATTATCCTCATAATTATCGTCGTTAATATCGTCGTTATTTTGTCACAATCATCGTCGTTAATGTCGTCGTTATTATCGTCATTATCTACGTTGTTATCGTCATAAATATTATCGTTAATATCGTCGTTATTATTGTCATTATCTTCTTTTTATTGTCTTTATTATCGTCGTTAATATCGTCGTTATTATCGTCGTTAATATCGTCGTTAATATCGTCATTATCATCGTTGTTATCGTCCTTATTATCCTCATAATTATCGTCGTTAATATCGTCGTTATTTTGTCATAATCATCGTCGTTAATGTCGTCGTTATTATCGTCATTATCTACGTTGTTATCGTCATAAATATTATCGTTAATATCGTCGTTATTATTGTCATTATCTTCTTTTTATTGTCTTTATTATCGTCGTTAATATCGTCGTTATTATCGTCGTTAATATCGTCGTTAATATCGTCATTATCATCGTTGTTATCGTCCTTATTATCCTCATAATTATCGTCGTTAATATCGTCGTTATTTTGTCATAATCATCGTCGTTAATGTCGTCGTTATTATCGTCATTATCTACGTTGTTATCGTCATAAATATCATCGATAATATCGTCGTTATTATTGTCATTATCTTCTTTTTATCGTCGTTATTAACGTCGTTATTATCGTCGTTAATATCGTCGTTAATATCGTCATTATCATCGTTGTTATCGTCCTTATCATCCTCATAATTATCGTCGTTAATATCGTCGTTATTTTGTCATAATCATCGTCGTTAATGTCGTCGTTATTATCGTCATTATCTACGTTGTTATCGTCCTTATCATCCTCATAATTATCGTCGTTAATATCGTCGTTATTTTGTCATAATCATCGTCGTTAATGTCGTCGTTATTATCGTCATTATCATCGTTGTTATCGTCATAAATATTATCTTTAATATCGTCGTTATTATTGTCATTATCTTCTTTTTATTGTCTTTATTATCGTCGTTAATATCGTCGTTATTATCGTCGTTAATATCGTCGTTAATATCGTCATTATCATCGTTGTTATCGTCCTTATTATCCTCATAATTATCGTCGTTAATATCGTCGTTATTTTGTCATAATCGTCGTCGTTAATGTCGTCGTTATTATCGTCATTATCTACGTTGTTATCGTCATAAATAACATCGATAATATCGTCGTTATTATTGTCATTATCTTCTTTTTATCATCGTTATTAACGTCGTTATTATCGTCGTTAATATCGTCGTTAATATCGTCATTATCATCGTTGTTATCGTCCTTATCATCCTCATAATTATCGTCGTTAATATCGTCGTTATTTTGTCATAATCATCGTCGTTAATGTCGTCGTTATTATCGTCATTATCTACGTTGTTATCGACATAAATATTATCTTTAATATCGTCGTTATTATTGCCATTATCTTCTTTTTATTGTCTTTATTATCGTCGTTAATATCGTCGTTATTATCGTCGTTAATATCGTCGTTAATATCGTCATTATCATCGTTGTTATCGTCCTTATTATCCTCATAATTATCGTCGTTAATATCGTCGTTATTTTGTCATAAACATCGTCGCTAATGTCGTCGATATTATCTTCATTATCATCGTTGTTATCGTCCTTATCATCCTCATAATTATCGTCGTTAATATCGTCGTTATTTTGTCATAATCATCGTCGTTAATGTCGTCGTTATTATCGACATTAACGACGTTGTTATCGTCATAAATATTATCTTTAATATCGTCGTTATTATTGTCATTATCTTCTTTTTATTGTCTTTATTATCGTCGTTAATATCGTCGTTATTATCGTCGTTAATATCGTCGTTAATATCGTCATTATCATCGTTTTTATCGTCCTTATTATCCTCATAATTATCGTCGTTAATATCGTCGTTATTTTGTCATAATCGTCGTCGTTAATGTCGTCGTTATTATCGTCATTATCTACGTTGTTATCGTCATAAATAACATCGATAATATCGTCGTTATTATTGTCATTATCTTCTTTTTATCGTCGTTATTAACGTCGTTATTATCGTCGTTAATATCGTCGTTAATATCGTCATTATCATCGTTGTTATCGTCCTTTTTATCCTCATAATTATCGTCGTTAATATCGTCGTTATTTTGTCATAATCATCGTCGTTAATGTCGTCGTTATTATCGTCATTATCTACGTTGTTATCGTCATAAATATCATCGATAATATCGTCGTTATTATTGTCATTATCTTCTTTTTATCGTCGTTATTAACGTCGTTATTATCGTCGTTAATATCGTCGTTATTATCGTCGTTAATATCGTTATTATCATCGTTGTTATCGTCCTTATTATCCTCATAATTATCGTCGTTAATATCGTCGTTATTTTGTCACAATCATCGTCGTTAATGTCGTCGTTAATATCGTCATTATCATCGTTGTTATCGTCCTTATCATCCTCATAATTATCGTCGTTAATATCGTCGTTATTTTGTCATAATCATCGTCGTTAATGTCGTCGTTATTATCGTCATTATCTACGTTGTTATCGTCATAAATATCATCGATAATATCGTCGTTATTATTGTCATTATCTTCTTTTTATCGTCCTTATTAACGTCGTTATTATCGTCGTTAATATCGTCGTTAATATCGTCATTATCATCGTTGTTATCGTCCTTATCATCCTCATAATTATTGTCGTTAATATCGTCGTTATTTTGTCATAATCATCGTCGTTAATGTCGTCGTTATTATCGTCATTATCTACGTTGTTATCGTCATAAATATCATCGATAATATCGTCGTTATTATTGTCATTATCTTCTTTTTATTGTCTTTATTATCGTCGTTAATATCGTCGTTATTATCGTCGTTAATATCGTCGTTAATATCGTCATTATCATCGTTGTTATCGTCCTTATCATCCTCATAATTATCGTCGTTAATATCGTCGTTATTTTGTCATAATCATCGTCGTTAATGTCGTCGTTATTATCGTCATTATCTACGTTGTTATCGTCATAAATATCATCGATAATATCGTCGTTATTAATGTCATTATCTTCTTTTTATCGTCGTTTTTAACGTCGTTATTATCGTCGTTAATATCGTCGTTAATATCGTCATTATAATCGTTGCTATCGTCCTTATTATCCTCATAATTATCGTCGTTAATATCGTCGTTATTTTGTCATAAACATCGTCGTTAATGTCGTCGTTATTATCGTCATTATCATCGTTGTTATCATCCTTATCATCCTCATAATTATCGTCGTTAATATCGTCGTTATTTTGTCATAATCATCGACGATAATGTCGTCGTTATTATCGTCATTATCTTCGTTGTTATCGTCATAATTATCATCGTTAATATCGTCGTTATTATTGTCATTATCTTCTTTTTATCGACGTTATTATCGTTGTTTATATCGTCGTTATTATCGTCGTTAATATCGTCATTATCATCGTTGTTATCGTCCTTATTATCCTCATAATTATCGTCGTTAATATCGTCGTTATTTTGTCACAATCATCGTCGTTAATGTCGTCGTTATTATCGTCATTATCTACGTTGTTATCGTCATAAATATTATCGTTAATATCGTCGTTATTATTGTCATTATCTTCTTTTTATTGTCTTTATTATCGTCGTTAATATCGTCGTTATTATCGTCGTTAATATCGTCGTTAATATCGTCATTATCATCGTTGTTATCGTCCTTATTATCCTCATAATTATCGTCGTTAATATCGTCGTTATTTTGTCATAATCATCGTCGTTAATGTCGTCGTTATTATCGTCATTATCTACGTTGTTATCGTCATAAATATTATCGTTAATATCGTCGTTATTATTGTCATTATCTTCTTTTTATTGTCTTTATTATCGTCGTTAATATCGTCGTTATTATCGTCGTTAATATCGTCGTTAATATCGTCATTATCATCGTTGTTATCGTCCTTATTATCCTCATAATTATCGTCGTTAATATCGTCGTTATTTTGTCATAATCATCGTCGTTAATGTCGTCGTTATTATCGTCATTATCTACGTTGTTATCGTCATAAATATCATCGATAATATCGTCGTTATTATTGTCATTATCTTCTTTTTATCGTCGTTATTAACGTCGTTATTATCGTCGTTAATATCGTCGTTAATATCGTCATTATCATCGTTGTTATCGTCCTTATCATCCTCATAATTATCGTCGTTAATATCGTCGTTATTTTGTCATAATCATCGTCGTTAATGTCGTCGTTATTATCGTCATTATCTACGTTGTTATCGTCCTTATCATCCTCATAATTATCGTCGTTAATATCGTCGTTATTTTGTCATAATCATCGTCGTTAATGTCGTCGTTATTATCGTCATTATCAACGTTGTTATCGTCATAAATATTATCTTTAATATCGTCGTTATTATTGTCATTATCTTCTTTTTATTGTCTTTATTATCGTCGTTAATATCGTCGTTATTATCGTCGTTAATATCGTCGTTAATATCGTCATTATCATCGTTGTTATCGTCCTTATTATCCTCATAATTATCGTCGTTAATATCGTCGTTATTTTGTCATAATCGTCGTCGTTAATGTCGTCGTTATTATCGTCATTATCTACGTTGTTATCGTCATAAATAACATCGATAATATCGTCGTTATTATTGTCATTATCTTCTTTTTATCATCGTTATTAACGTCGTTATTATCGTCGTTAATATCGTCGTTAATATCGTCATTATCATCGTTGTTATCGTCCTTATCATCCTCATAATTATCGTCGTTAATATCGTCGTTATTTTGTCATAATCATCGTCGTTAATGTCGTCGTTATTATCGTCATTATCTACGTTGTTATCGACATAAATATTATCTTTAATATCGTCGTTATTATTGCCATTATCTTCTTTTTATTGTCTTTATTATCGTCGTTAATATCGTCGTTATTATCGTCGTTAATATCGTCGTTAATATCGTCATTATCATCGTTGTTATCGTCCTTATTATCCTCATAATTATCGTCGTTAATATCGTCGTTATTTTGTCATAAACATCGTCGCTAATGTCGTCGATATTATCTTCATTATCATCGTTGTTATCGTCCTTATCATCCTCATAATTATCGTCGTTAATATCGTCGTTATTTTGTCATAATCATCGTCGTTAATGTCGTCGTTATTATCGACATTATCTACGTTGTTATCGTCATAAATATTATCTTTAATATCGTCGTTATTATTGTCATTATCTTCTTTTTATTGTCTTTATTATCGTCGTTAATATCGTCGTTATTATCGTCGTTAATATCGTCGTTAATATCGTCATTATCATCGTTTTTATCGTCCTTATTATCCTCATAATTATCGTCGTTAATATCGTCGTTATTTTGTCATAATCGTCGTCGTTAATGTCGTCGTTATTATCGTCATTATCTACGTTGTTATCGTCATAAATAACATCGATAATATCGTCGTTATTATTGTCATTATCTTCTTTTTATCGTCGTTATTAACGTCGTTATTATCGTCGTTAATATCGTCGTTAATATCGTCATTATCATCGTTGTTATCGTCCTTTTTATCCTCATAATTATCGTCGTTAATATCGTCGTTATTTTGTCATAATCATCGTCGTTAATGTCGTCGTTATTATCGTCATTATCTACGTTGTTATCGTCATAAATATCATCGATAATATCGTCGTTATTATTGTCATTATCTTCTTTTTATCGTCGTTATTAACGTCGTTATTATCGTCGTTAATATCGTCGTTATTATCGTCGTTAATATCGTTATTATCATCGTTGTTATCGTCCTTATTATCCTCATAATTATCGTCGTTAATATCGTCGTTATTTTGTCACAATCATCGTCGTTAATGTCGTCGTTAATATCGTCATTATCATCGTTGTTATCGTCCTTATCATCCTCATAATTATCGTCGTTAATATCGTCGTTATTTTGTCATAATCATCGTCGTTAATGTCGTCGTTATTATCGTCATTATCTACGTTGTTATCGTCATAAATATCATCGATAATATCGTCGTTATTATTGTCATTATCTTCTTTTTATCGTCCTTATTAACGTCGTTATTATCGTCGTTAATATCGTCGTTAATATCGTCATTATCATCGTTGTTATCGTCCTTATCATCCTCATAATTATTGTCGTTAATATCGTCGTTATTTTGTCATAATCATCGTCGTTAATGTCGTCGTTATTATCGTCATTATCTACGTTGTTATCGTCATAAATATCATCGATAATATCGTCGTTATTATTGTCATTATCTTCTTTTTATTGTCTTTATTATCGTCGTTAATATCGTCGTTATTATCGTCGTTAATATCGTCGTTAATATCGTCATTATCATCGTTGTTATCGTCCTTATCATCCTCATAATTATCGTCGTTAATATCGTCGTTATTTTGTCATAATCATCGTCGTTAATGTCGTCGTTATTATCGTCATTATCTACGTTGTTATCGTCATAAATATCATCGATAATATCGTCGTTATTATTGTCATTATCTTCTTTTTATCGTCGTTTTTAACGTCGTTATTATCGTCGTTAATATCGTCGTTAATATCGTCATTATAATCGTTGTTATCGTCCTTATTATCCTCATAATTATCGTCGTTAATATCGTCGTTATTTTGTCATAAACATCGTCGTTAATGTCGTCGTTATTATCGTCATTATCATCGTTGTTATCGTCCTTATTATCCTCATAATTATCGTCGTTAATATCGTCGTTATTTTGTCACAATCATCGTCGTTAATGTCGTCGTTATTATCGTCATTATCTACGTTGTTATCGTCATAAATATTATCGTTAATATCGTCGTTATTATTGTCATTATCTTCTTTTTATTGTCTTTATTATCGTCGTTAATATCGTCGTTATTATCGTCGTTAATATCGTCGTTAATATCGTCATTATCATCGTTGTTATCGTCCTTATTATCCTCATAATTATCGTCGTTAATATCGTCGTTATTTTGTCATAATCATCGTCGTTAATGTCGTCGTTATTATCGTCATTATCTACGTTGTTATCGTCATAAATATTATCGTTAATATCGTCGTTATTATTGTCATTATCTTCTTTTTATTGTCTTTATTATCGTCGTTAATATCGTCGTTAATATCGTCATTATCATCGTTGTTATCGTCCTTATTATCCTCATAATTATCGTCGTTAATATCGTCGTTATTTTGTCATAAACATCGTCGCTAATGTCGTCGTTATTATCTTCATTATCATCGTTGTTATCGTCCTTATCATCCTCATAATTATCGTCGTTAATATCGTCGTTATTTTGTCATAATCATCGTCGTTAATGTCGTCGTTATTATCGTCATTATCTACGTTGTTATCGTCATAAATATTATCTTTAATATCGTCGTTATTATTGTCATTATCTTCTTTTTATTGTCTTTATTATCGTCGTTAATATCGTCGTTATTATCGTCGTTAATATCGTCGTTAATATCGTCATTATCATCGTTGTTATCGTCCTTATTATCCTCATAATTATCGTCGTTAATATCGTCGTTATTTTGTCATAATCGTCGTCGTTAATGTCGTCGTTATTATCGTCATTATCTACGTTGTTATCGTCATAAATAACATCGATAATATCGTCGTTATTATTGTCATTATCTTCTTTTTATCGTCGTTATTAACGTCGTTATTATCGTCGTTAATATCGTCGTTAATATCGTCATTATCATCGTTGTTATCGTCCTTATCATCCTCATAATTATCGTCGTTAATATCGTCGTTATTTTGTCATAATCATCGTCGTTAATGTCGTCGTTATTATCGTCATTATCTACGTTGTTATCGACATAAATATTATCTTTAATATCGTCGTTATTATTGCCATTATCTTCTTTTTATTGTCTTTATTATCGTCGTTAATATCGTCGTTATTATCGTCGTTAATATCGTCGTTAATATCGTCATTATCAACGTTGTTATCGTCCTTATTATCCTCATAATTATCGTCGTTAATATCGTCGTTATTTTGTCATAAACATCGTCGCTAATGTCGTCGTTATTATCTTCATTATCCTCGTTGTTATCGTCCTTATCATCCTCATAATTATCGTCGTTAATATCGTCGTTATTTTGTCATAATCATCGTCGTTAATGTCGTCGTTATTATCGTCATTATCTACGTTGTTATCGTCATAAATATTATCATTAATATCGTCGTTATTATTGTCATTATCTTCTTTTTATTGTCTTTATTATCGTCGTTAATATCGTCGTTATTATCGTCGTTAATATCGTCGTTAATATCGTCATTATCATCGTTGTTATCGTCCTTATTATCCTCATAATTATCGTCGTTAATATCGTCGTTATTTTGTCATAATCATCGTCGTTAATATCGTCGTTTTTTTGTCATAATCATCGTCGTTAATGTCGTCGTTATTATCGTCATTATCTACGTTGTTATCGTCATAAATATCATCGATAATATCGTCGTTATTATTGTCATTATCTTCTTTTTATTGTCTTTATTATCGTCGTTAATATCGTCGTTATTATCGTCGTTAATATCGTCGTTAATATCGTCATTATCATCGTTGTTATCGTCCTTATTATCCTCATAATTATCGTCGTTAATATCGTCGTTATTTTGTCATAATCGTCGTCGTTAATGTCGTCGTTATTATCGTCATTATCTACGTTGTTATCGTCATAAATAACATCGATAATATCGTCGTTATTATTGTCATTATCTTCTTTTTATCGTCGTTATTAACGTCGTTATTATCGTCGTTAATATCGTCGTTAATATCGTCATTATCATCGTTGTTATCGTCCTTATCATCCTCATAATTATCGTCGTTAATATCGTCGTTATTTTGTCATAATCATCGTCGTTAATGTCGTCGTTATTATCGTCATTATCTACGTTGTTATCGACATAAATATTATCTTTAATATCGTCGTTATTATTGCCATTATCTTCTTTTTATTGTCTTTATTATCGTCGTTAATATCGTCGTTATTATCGTCGTTAATATCGTCGTTAATATCGTCATTATCATCGTTGTTATCGTCCTTATTATCCTCATAATTATCGTCGTTAATATCGTCGTTATTTTGTCATAAACATCGTCGCTAATGTCGTCGTTATTATCTTCATTATCCTCGTTGTTATCGTCCTTATCATCCTCATAATTATCGTCGTTAATATCGTCGTTATTTTGTCATAATCATCGTCGTTAATGTCGTCGTTATTATCGTCATTATCTACGTTGTTATCGTCATAAATATTATCATTAATATCGTCGTTATTATTGTCATTATCTTCTTTTTATTGTCTTTATTATCGTCGTTAATATCGTCGTTATTATCGTCGTTAATATCGTCGTTAATATCGTCATTATCATCGTTGTTATCGTCCTTATTATCCTCATAATTATCGTCGTTAATATCGTCGTTATTTTGTCATAATCATCGTCGTTAATATCGTCGTTTTTTTGTCATAATCATCGTCGTTAATGTCGTCGTTATTATCGTCATTATCTACGTTGTTATCGTCATAAATATCATCGATAATATCGTCGTTATTATTGTCATTATCTTCTTTTTATCGTCGTTATTAACGTCGTTATTATCGTCGTTAATATCGTCGTTAATATCGTCATTATCATCGTTGTTATCGTCCTTATCATCCTCATAATTATCGTCGTTAATATCGTCGTTATTTTGTCATAATCATCGTCGTTAATGTCGTCGTTATTATCGTCATTATCTACGTTGTTATCGTCATAAATATCATCGATAATATCGTCGTTATTATTGTCATTATCTTCTTTTTATCGTCGTTTTTAACGTCGTTATTATCGTCGTTAATATCGTCGTTAATATCGTCATTATAATCGTTGTTATCGTCCTTATTATCCTCATAATTATCGTCGTTAATATCGTCGTTATTTTGTCATAAACATCGTCGCTAATGTCGTCGTTATTATCGTCATTATCATCGTTGTTATCGTCCTTATCATCCTCATAATTATCGTCGTTAATATCGTCGTTATTTTGTCATAATCATCGTCGTTAATGTCGTCGTTATTATCGTCATTATCTACGTTGTTATCGTCATAAATATTATCTTTAATATCTTCGTTATTATTGTCATTATCTTCTTTTTATTGTCTTTATTATCGTCGTTAATATCGTCGTTATTATCGTCGTTAATATCGTCGTTAATATCGTCATTATCATCGTTGTTATCGTCCTTATTATCCTCATAATTATCGTCGTTAATATCGTCGTTATTTTGTCATAATCGTCGTCGTTAATGTCGTCGTTATTATCGTCATTATCTACGTTGTTATCGTCATAAATAACATCGATAATATCGTCGTTATTATTGTCATTATCTTCTTTTTATCGTCGTTATTAACGTCGTTATTATCGTCGTTAATATCGTCGTTAATATCGTCATTATCATCGTTGTTATCGTCCTTATCATCCTCATAATTATCGTCGTTAATATCGTCGTTATTTTGTCATAATCATCGTCGTTAATGTCGTCGTTATTATCGTCATTATCTACGTTGTTATCGACATAAATATTATCTTTAATATCGTCGTTATTATTGCCATTATCTTCTTTTTATTGTCTTTATTATCGTCGTTAATATCGTCGTTATTATCGTCGTTAATATCGTCGTTAATATCGTCATTATCATCGTTGTTATCGTCCTTATTATCCTCATAATTATCGTCGTTAATATCGTCGTTATTTTGTCATAAACATCGTCGCTAATGTCGTCGTTATTATCTTCATTATCATCGTTGTTATCGTCCTTATCATCCTCATAATTATCGTCGTTAATATCGTCGTTATTTTGTCATAATCATCGTCGTTAATGTCGTCGTTATTATCGTCATTATCTACGTTGTTATCGTCATAAATATTATCTTTAATATCGTCGTTATTATTGTCATTATCTTCTTTTTATTGTCTTTATTATCGTCGTTAATATCGTCGTTATTATCGTCGTTAATATCGTCGTTAATATCGTCATTATCATCGTTGTTATCGTCCTTATTATCCTCATAATTATCGTCGTTAATATCGTCGTTATTTTGTCATAATCGTCGTCGTTAATGTCGTCGTTATTATCGTCATTATCTACGTTGTTATCGTCATAAATAACATCGATAATATCGTCGTTATTATTGTCATTATCTTCTTTTTATCGTCGTTATTAACGTCGTTATTATCGTCGTTAATATCGTCGTTAATATCGTCATTATCATCGTTGTTATCGTCCTTATTATCCTCATAATTATCGTCGTTAATATCGTCGTTATTTTGTCATAATCATCGTCGTTAATGTCGTCGTTATTATCGTCATTATCTACGTTGTTATCGTCATAAATATCATCGATAATATCGTCGTTATTATTGTCATTATCTTCTTTTTATCGTCGTTATTAACGTCGTTATTATCGTCGTTAATATCGTCGTTATTATCGTCGTTAATATCGTTATTATCATCGTTGTTATCGTCCTTATTATCCTCATAATTATCGTCGTTAATATCGTCGTTATTTTGTCACAATCATCGTCGTTAATGTCGTCGTTAATATCGTCATTATCATCGTTGTTATCGTCCTTATCATCCTCATAATTATCGTCGTTAATATCGTCGTTATTTTGTCATAATCATCGTCGTTAATGTCGTCGTTATTATCGTCATTATCTACGTTGTTATCGTCATAAATATCATCGATAATATCGTCGTTATTATTGTCATTATCTTCTTTTTATGGTCGTTATTAACGTCGTTATTATCGTCGTTAATATCGTCGTTAATATCGTCATTATCATCGTTGTTATCGTCCTTATCATCCTCATAATTATCGTCGTTAATATCGTCGTTATTTTGTCATAATCATCGTCGTTAATGTCGTCGTTATTATCGTCATTATCTACGTTGTTATCGACATAAATATTATCTTTAATATCGTCGTTATTATTGCCATTATCTTCTTTTTATTGTCTTTATTATCGTCGTTAATATCGTCGTTATTATCGTCGTTAATATCGTCGTTAATATCGTCATTATCATCGTTGTTATCGTCCTTATTATCCTCATAATTATCGTCGTTAATATCGTCGTTATTTTGTCATAAACATCGTCGCTAATGTCGTCGTTATTATCTTCATTATCATCGTTGTTATCGTCCTTATCATCCTCATAATTATCGTCGTTAATATCGTCGTTATTTTGTCATAATCATCGTCGTTAATGTCGTCGTTATTATCGTCATTATCTACGTTGTTATCGTCATAAATATTATCTTTAATATCGTCGTTATTATTGTCATTATCTTCTTTTTATTGTCTTTATTATCGTCGTTAATATCGTCGTTATTATCGTCGTTAATATCGTCGTTAATATCGTCATTATCATCGTTGTTATCGTCCTTATTATCCTCATAATTATCGTCGTTAATATCGTCGTTATTTTGTCATAATCGTCGTCGTTAATGTCGTCGTTATTATCGTCATTATCTACGTTGTTATCGTCATAAATAACATCGATAATATCGTCGTTATTATTGTCATTATCTTCTTTTTATCGTCGTTATTAACGTCGTTATTATCGTCGTTAATATCGTCGTTAATATCGTCATTATCATCGTTGTTATCGTCCTTATTATCCTCATAATTATCGTCGTTAATATCGTCGTTATTTTGTCATAATCATCGTCGTTAATGTCGTCGTTATTATCGTCATTATCTACGTTGTTATCGTCATAAATATCATCGATAATATCGTCGTTATTATTGTCATTATCTTCTTTTTATCGTCGTTATTAACGTCGTTATTATCGTCGTTAATATCGTCGTTATTATCGTCGTTAATATCGTTATTATCATCGTTGTTATCGTCCTTATTATCCTCATAATTATCGTCGTTAATATCGTCGTTATTTTGTCACAATCATCGTCGTTAATGTCGTCGTTAATATCGTCATTATCATCGTTGTTATCGTCCTTATCATCCTCATAATTATCGTCGTTAATATCGTCGTTATTTTGTCATAATCATCGTCGTTAATGTCGTCGTTATTATCGTCATTATCTACGTTGTTATCGTCATAAATATCATCGATAATATCGTCGTTATTATTGTCATTATCTTCTTTTTATGGTCGTTATTAACGTCGTTATTATCGTCGTTAATATCGTCGTTAATATCGTCATTATCATCGTTGTTATCGTCCTTATCATCCTCATAATTATCGTCGTTAATATCGTCGTTATTTTGTCATAATCATCGACGATAATGTCGTCGTTAATATCGTCATTATCTACGTTGTTATCGTCACAAATATTATCTTTAATATCGTCGTTATTATTGTCATTATCTTCTTTTTATTGTCTTTATTATCGTCGTTAATATCGTCGTTATTATCGTCGTTAATATCGTCGTTAATATCGTCATTATCATCGTTGTTATCGTCCTTATTATCCTCATAATTATCGTCGTTAATATCGTCGTTATTTTGTCATAATCATCGTCGTTAATGTCGTCGTTATTATCGTCATTATCTACGTTGTTATCGTCATAAATAACATCGATAATATCGTCGTTATTATTGTCATTATCTTCTTTTTATCGTCGTTATTAACGTCGTTATTATCGTCGTTAATATCGTCGTTAATATCGTCATTATCATCGTTGTTATCGTCCTTATCATCCTCATAATTATCGTCGTTAATATCGTCGTTACTTTGTCATAATCATCGTCGCTAATGTCGTCGTTATTATCGTCATTATCATCGTTGTTATCGTCCTTATCATCCTCATAATTATCGTCGTTAATATCGTCGTTATTTTGTCATAATCATCGTCGTTAATGTCGTCGTTATTATCGTCATTATCATCGTTGTTATCGTCCTTATCATCCTCATAATTATCGTCGTTAATATCGTCGTTATTTTGTCATAATCATCGACGATAATGTCGTCGTTAATATCGTCATTATCTACGTTGTTATCGTCATAAATATTATCTTTATTATCGTCGTTATTATTGTCATTATCTTCTTTTTATTGTCTTTATTATCGTCGTTAATATCGTCGTTATTATCGTCGTTAATATCGTCGTTAATATCGTCATTATCATCGTTGTTATCGTCCTTATCATCCTCATAATTATCGTCGTTAATATCGTCGTTACTTTGTCATAATCATCGTCGTTAATGTCGTCGTTATTATCGTCATTATCTACGTTGTTATCGTCATAAATATCATCGATAATATCGTCGTTATTATTGTCATTATCTTCTTTTTATCGTCGTTTTTAACGTCGTTATTATCGTCGTTAATATCGTCGTTAATATCGTCATTATAATCGTTGTTATCGTCATTATTATCCTCATAATTATCGTCGTTAATATCGTCGTTATTTTGTCATAAACATCGCCGTTAATGTCGTCGTTATTATCGTCATTATCATCGTTGTTATCATCCTTATCATCCTCATAATTATCGTCGTTAATATCGTCGTTATTTTGTCATAATCATCGACGATAATGTCGTCGTTATTATCGTCATTATCTTCGTTGTTATCGTCATAATTATCATCGTTAATATCGTCGTTATTATTGTCATTATCTTCTTTTTATCGACGTTATTATCGTCGTTAATATGGTCGTTATTATCGTCGTTAATATCGTCATTATCATCGTTGTTATCGTCCTTATTATCCTCATAATTATCGTCGTTAATATCGTCGTTATTTTGTCACAATCATCGTCGTTAATGTCGTCGTTATTATCGTCATTATCATCGTTGTTATCGTCCTTATCATCCTCATAATTATCGTCGTTAATATCGTCATTATCATCGTTGTTATCGTCCTTATCATCCTCAAAATTATCGTCGTTAATATCGTCGTTATTTTGTCATAATCATCGTCGTTAATGTCGTCGTTATTATCGTCATTATCTACGTTGTTATCGTCATAAATATCATCGATAATATCGTCGTTATTATTGTCATTATCTTCTTTTTATCGACGTTATTATCGTCGTTAATATCGTCGTTAATATCGTCATTATCATCGTTGTTATCGTCCTTATCATCCTCATAATTATCGTCGTTAATATCGTCGTTATTTTGTCATAATCATCGTCGTTAATGTCGTCGTTATTATCGTCATTATCTACGTTGTTATCGTCATAAATATCATCGATAATATCGTCGTTATTATTGTCATTATCTTCTTTTTATCGTCGTTTTTAACGTCGTTATTATCGTCGTTAATGTCGTCGTTAATATCGTCATTATAATCGTTGTTATCGTCCTTATTATCCTCATAATTATCGTCGTTAATATCGTCGTTATTTTGTCATAAACATCGTCGCTAATGTCGTCGTTATTATCGTTATTATCATCGTTGTTATCGTCCTTATCATCCTCATAATTATCGTCGTTAATATCGTCGTTATTTTGTCATAATCATCGTCGTTAATGTCGTCGTTATTATCGTCATTATCTACGTTGTTATCGTCATAAATATTATCTTTAATATCGTCGTTATTATTGTCATTATCTTCTTTTTATTGTCTTTATTATCGTCGTTAATATCGTCGTTATTATCGTCGTTAATATCGTCGTTAATATCGTCATTATCATCGTTGTTATCGTCCTTATTATCCTCATAATTATCGTCGTTAATATCGTCGTTATTTTGTCATAATCGTCGTCGTTAATGTCGTCGTTATTATCGTCATTATCTACGTTGTTATCGTCATAAATAACATCGATAATATCGTCGTTATTATTGTCATTATCTTCTTTTTATCGTCGTTATTAACGTCGTTATTATCGTCGTTAATATCGTCGTTAATATCGTCATTATCATCGTTGTTATCGTCTTTATTATCCTCATAATTATCGTCGTTAATATCGTCGTTATTTTGTCATAATCATCGTCGTTAATGTCGTCGTTATTATCGTCATTATCTACGTTGTTATCGACATAAATATTATCTTTAATATCGTCGTTATTATTGTCATTATCTTCTTTTTATTGTCTTTATTATCGTCGTTAATATCGTCGTTATTATCGTCGTTAATATCGTCGTTAATATCGTCATTATCATCGTTGTTATCGTCCTTATTATCCTCATAATTATCGTCGTTAATATCGTCGTTATTTTGTCATAATCATCGTCGCTAATGTCGTCGTTATTATCGTCATTATCATCGTTGTTATCGTCCTTATCATCCTCATAATTATCGTCGTTAATATCGTCGTTATTTTGTCATAATCATCGTCGTTAATGTCGTCGTTATTATCGTCATTATCTACGTTGTTATCGTCATAAATATTATCTTTAATATCGTCGTTATTATTGTCATTATCTGCTTTTTATTGTCTTTATTATCGTCGTTAATATCGTCGTTATTATCGTCGTTAATATCGTCGTTAATATCGTCATTATCATCGTTGTTATCGTCCTTATTATCCTCATAATTATCGTCGTTAATATCGTCGTTATTTTGTCATAATCGTCGTCGTTAATGTCGTCGTTATTATCGTCATTATCTACGTTGTTATCGTCATAAATAACATCGATAATATCGTCGTTATTATTGTCATTATCTTCTTTTTATCGTCGTTATTAACGTCGTTATTATCGTCGTTAATATCGTCGTTAATATCGTCATTATCATCGTTGTTATCGTCCTTATTATCCTCATAATTATCGTCGTTAATATCGTCGTTATTTTGTCATAATCATCGTCGTTAATGTCGTCGTTATTATCGTCATTATTTACGTTGTTATCGTCATAAATATCATCGATAATATCGTCGTTATTATTGTCATTATCTTCTTTTTATCGTCGTTATTAACGTCGTTATTATCGTCGTTAATATCGTCGTTATTATCGTCGTTAATATCGTTATTATCATCGTTGTTATCGTCCTTATTATCCTCATAATTATCGTCGTTAATATCGTCGTTATTTTGTCACAATCATCGTCGTTAATGTCGTCGTTAATATCGTCATTATCATCGTTGTTATCGTCCTTATCATCCTCATAATTATCGTCGTTAATATCGTCGTTATTTTGTCATAATCATCGTCGTTAATGTCGTCGTTATTATCGTCATTATCTACGTTGTTATCGTCATAAATATCATCGATAATATCGTCGTTATTATTGTCATTATCTTCTTTTTATCGTCGTTATTAACGTCGTTATTATCGTCGTTAATATCGTCGTTAATATCGTCATTATCATCGTTGTTATCGTCCTTATCATCCTCATAATTATCGTCGTTAATATCGTCGTTATTTTGTCATAAACATCGTCGTTAATGTCGTCGTTATTATCGTCATTATCATCGTTGTTATCATCCTTATCATCCTCATAATTATCGTCGTTAATATCGTCGTTATTTTGTCATAATCATCGACGATAATGTCGTCGTTATTATCGTCATTATCTTCGTTGTTATCGTCATAATTATCATCGTTAATATCGTCGTTATTATTGTCATTATCTTCTTTTTATCGACGTTATTATCGTCGTTAATATCGTCGTTATTATCGTCGTTAATATCGTCATTATCATCGTTGTTATCGTCCTTATTATCCTCATAATTATCGTCGTTAATATCGTCGTTATTTTGTCACAATCATCGTCGTTAATGTCGTCGTTATTATCGTCATTATCTACGTTGTTATCGTCATAAATATTATCGTTAATATCGTCGTTATTATTGTCATTATCTTCTTTTTATTGTCTTTATTATCGTCGTTAATATCGTCGTTATTATCGTCGTTAATATCGTCGTTAATATCGTCATTATCATCGTTGTTATCGTCCTTATTATCCTCATAATTATCGTCGTTAATATCGTCGTTATTTTGTCATAATCATCGTCGTTAATGTCGTCGTTATTATCGTCATTATCTACGTTGTTATCGTCATAAATATTATCGTTAATATCGTCGTTATTATTGTCATTATCTTCTTTTTATTGTCTTTATTATCGTCGTTAATATCGTCGTTATTATCGTCGTTAATATCGTCGTTAATATCGTCATTATCATAGTTGTTATCGTCCTTATTATCCTCATAATTATCGTCGTTAATATCGTCGTTATTTTGTCATAATCATCGTCGTTAATGTCGTTGTTATTATCGTCATTATCTACGTTGTTATCGTCATAAATATCATCGATAATATCGTCGTTATTATTGTCATTATCTTCTTTTTATCGTCGTTATTAACGTCGTTATTATCGTCGTTAATATCGTCGTTAATATCGTCATTATCATCGTTGTTATCGTCCTTATCATCCTCATAATTATCGTCGTTAATATCGTCGTTATTTTGTCATAATCATCGTCGTTAATGTCGTCGTTATTATCGTCATTATCTACGTTGTTATCGTCATAAATATCATCGATAATATCGTCGTTATTATTGTCATTATCTTCTTTTTTATCGTCGTTTTTAACGTCGTTATTATCGTCGTTAATATCGTCGTTAATATCGTCATTATAATCGTTGTTATCGTCCTTATTATCCTCATAATTATCGTCGTTAATATCGTCGTTATTTTGTCATAAACATCGTCGCTAATGTCGTCGTTATTATCGTCATTATCATCGTTGTTATCGTCCTTATCATCCTCATAATTATCGTCGTTAATATCGTCGTTATTTTGTCATAATCATCGTCGTTAATGTCGTCGTTATTATCGTCATTATCTACGTTGTTATCGTCATAAATATTATCTTTAATATCGTCGTTATTATTGTCATTATCTTCTTTTTATTGTCTTTATTATCGTCGTTAATATCGTCGTTATTATCGTCGTTAATATCGTCGTTAATATCGTCATTATCATCGTTGTTATCGTCCTTATTATCCTCATAATTATCGTCGTTAATATCGTCGTTATTTTGTCATAATCGTCGTCGTTAATGTCGTCGTTATTATCGTCATTATCTACGTTGTTATCGTCATAAATAACATCGATAATATCGTCGTTATTATTGTCATTATCTTCATTTTATCGTCGTTATTAACGTCGTTATTATCGTCGCTAATGTCGTCGTTATTATCTTCATTATCATCGTTGTTATCGTCCTTATCATCCTCATAATTATCGTCGTTAATATCGTCGTTATTTTGTCATAATCATCGTCGTTAATGTCGTCGTTATTATCGTCATTATCTACGTTGTTATCGTCATAAATATTATCTTTAATATCGTCGTTATTATTGTCATTATCTTCTTTTTATTGTCTTTATTATCGTCGTTAATATCGTCGTTATTATCGTCGTTAATATCGTCGTTAACATCGTCATTATCATCGTTGTTATCGTCCTTATTATCCTCATAATTATCGTCGTTAATATCGTCGTTATTTTGTCATAATCGTCGTCGTTAATGTCGTCGTTATTATCGTCATTATCTACGTTGTTATCGTCATAAATAACATCGATAATATCGTCGTTATTATTGTCATTATCTTCTTTTTATCGTCGTTATTAACGTCGTTATTATCGTCGTTAATATCGTCGTTAATATCGTCATTATCATCGTTGTTATCGTCCTTATTATCCTCATAATTATCGTCGTTAATATCGTCGTTATTTTGTCATAATCATCGTCGTTAATGTCGTCGTTATTATCGTCATTATCTACGTTGTTATCGACATAAATATCATCGATAATATCGTCGTTATTATTGTCATTATCTTCTTTTTATCGTCGTTATTAACGTCGTTATTATCGTCGTTAATATCGTCGTTATTATCGTCGTTAATATCGTTATTATCATCGTTGTTATCGTCCTTATTATCCTCATAATTATCGTCGTTAATATCGTCGTTATTTTGTCACAATCATCGTCGTTAATGTCGTCGTTAATATCGTCATTATCATCGTTGTTATCGTCCTTATCATCCTCATAATTATCGTCGTTAATATCGTCGTTATTTTGTCATAATCATCGTCGTTAATGTCGTCGTTATTATCGTCATTATCTACGTTGTTATCGTCATAAATATCATCGATAATATCGTTGTTATTATTGTCATTATCTTCTTTTTATCGTCATATTAACGTCGTTATTATCGTCGTTAATATCGTCGTTAATATCGTCATTATCATCGTTGTTATCGTCCTTATCATCCTCATAATTATCGTCGTTAATATCGTCGTTATTTTGTCATAATCATCGTCGTTAATGTCGTCGTTATTATCGTCATTATCTACGTTGTTATCGTCATAAATATCATCGATAATATCGTCGTTATTATTGTCATTATCTTCTTTTTATTGTCTTTATTATCGTCGTTAATATCGTCGTTATTATCGTCGTTAATATCGTCGTTAATATCGTCATTATCATCGTTGTTATCGTCCTTATCATCCTCATAATTATCGTCGTTAATATCGTCGTTATTTTGTCATAATCATCGTCGTTAATGTCGTCGTTATTATCGTCATTATCTACGTTGTTATCGTCATAAATATCATCGATAATATCGTCGTTATTATTGTCATTATCTTCTTTTTATCGTCGTTTTTAACGTCGTTATTATCGTCGTTAATATCGTCGTTAATATCGTCATTATAATCGTTGTTATCGTCCTTATTATCCTCATAATTATCGTCGTTAATATCGTCGTTATTTTGTCATAAACATCGTCGTTAATGTCGTCGTTATTATCGTCATTATCATCGTTGTTATCATCCTTATCATCCTCATAATTATCGTCGTTAATATCGTCGTTATTTTGTCATAATCATCGACGATAATGTCGTCGTTATTATCGTCATTATCTTCGTTGTTATCGTCATAATTATCATCGTTAATATCGTCGTTATTATTGTCATTATCTTCTTTTTATCGACGTTATTATCGTCGTTAATATCGTCGTTATTATCGTCGTTAATATCGTCATTATCATCGTTGTTATCGTCCTTATTATCCTCATAAGTATCGTCGTTAATATCGTCGTTATTTTATCACAATCATCGTCGTTAATGTCGTCGTTATTATCGTCATTATCTACGTTGTTATCGTCATAAATATTATCGTTAATATCGTCGTTATTATTGTCATTATCTTCTTTTTATTGTCTTTATTATCGTCGTTAATATCGTCGTTATTATCGTCGTTAATATCGTCGTTAATATCGTCATTATCATCGTTGTTATCGTCCTTATTATCCTCATAATTATCGTCGTTAATATCGTCGTTATTTTGTCATAATCATCGTCGTTAATGTCGTCGTTATTATCGTCATTATCTACGTTGTTATCGTCATAAATATTATCGTTAATATCGTCGTTATTATTGTCATTATCTTCTTTTTATTGTCTTTATTATCGTCGTTAATATCGTCGTTATTATCGTCGTTAATATCGTCGTTAATATCGTCATTATCATAGTTGTTATCGTCCTTATTATCCTCATAATTATCGTCGTTAATATCGTCGTTTTTTTGTCATAATCATCGTCGTTAATGTCGTCGTTATTATCGTCATTATCTACGTTGTTATCGTCATAAATATCATCGATAATATCGTCGTTATTATTGTCATTATCTTCTTTTTATCGTCGTTATTAACGTCGTTATTATCGTCGTTAATATCGTCGTTAATATCGTCATTATCATCGTTGTTATCGTCCTTATCATCCTCATAATTATCGTCGTTAATATCGTCGTTATTTTGTCATAATCATCGTCGTTAATGTCGTCGTTATTATCGTCATTATCTACGTTGTTATCGTCATAAATATTATCTTTAATATCGTCGTTATTATTGTCATTATCTTCTTTTTATTGTCTTTATTATCGTCGTTAATATCGTCGTTATTATCGTCGTTAATATCGTCGTTAATATTGTCATTATCATCGTTGTTATCGTCCTTATTATCCTCATAATTATCGTCGTTAATATCGTCGTTATTTTGTCATAATCGTCGTCGTTAATGTCGTCGTTATTATCGTCATTATCTACGTTGTTATCGTCATAAATAACATCGATAATATCGTCGTTATTATTGTCATTATCTTCTTTTTATCGTCGTTATTAACGTCGTTATTATCGTCGTTAATATCGTCGTTAATATCGTCATTATCATCGTTGTTATCGTCCTTATTATCCTCATAATTATCGTCGTTAATATCGTCGTTATTTTGTCATAATCATCGTCGTTAATGTCGTCGTTATTATCGTCATTATCTACGTTGTTATCGTCATAAATATCATCGATAATATCGTCGTTATTATTGTCATTATCTTCTTTTTATCGTCGTTATTAACGTCGTTATTATCGTCGTTAATATCGTCGTTATTATCGTCGTTAATATCGTTATTATCATCGTTGTTATCGTCCTTATTATCCCCATAATTATCGTCGTTAATATCGTCGTTATTTTGTCACAATCATCGTCGTTAATGTCGTCGTTAATATCGTCATTATCATCGTTGTTATCGTCCTTATCATCCTCATAATTATCGTCGTTAATATCGTCGTTATTTTGTCATAATCATCGTCGTTAATGTCGTCGTTATTATCGTCATTATCTACGTTGTTATCGTCATAAATATCATCGATAATATCGTCGTTATTATTGTCATTATCTTCTTTTTATCGTCGTTATTAACGTCGTTATTATCGTCGTTAATATCGTCGTTAATATCGTCATTATCATCGTTGTTATCGTCCTTATCATCCTCATAATTATCGTCGTTAATATCGTCGTTATTTTGTCATAATCATCGTCGTTAATGTCGTCGTTATTATCGTCATTATCTACGTTGTTATCGTCATAAATATCATCGATAATATCGTCGTTATTATTGTCATTATCTTCTTTTTATTGTCTTTATTATCGTCGTTAATATCGTCGTTATTATCGTCGTTAATATCGTCGTTAATATCGTCATTATCATCGTTGTTATCGTCCTTATCATCCTCATAATTATCGTCGTTAATATCGTCGTTATTTTGTCATAATCATCGTCGTTAATGTCGTCGTTATTATCGTCATTATCTACGTTGTTATCGTCATAAATATCATCGATAATATCGTCGTTATTAATGTCATTATCTTCTTTTTATCGTCGTTTTTAACGTCGTTATTATCGTCGTTAATATCGTCGTTAATATCGTCATTATAATCGTTGCTATCGTCCTTATTATCCTCATAATTATCGTCGTTAATATCGTCGTTATTTTGTCATAAACATCGTCGTTAATGTCGTCGTTATTATCGTCATTATCATCGTTGTTATCATCCTTATCATCCTCATAATTATCGTCGTTAATATCGTCGTTATTTTGTCATAATCATCGACGATAATGTCGTCGTTATTATCGTCATTATCTTCGTTGTTATCGTCATAATTATCATCGTTAATATCGTCGTTATTATTGTCATTATCTTCTTTTTATCGACGTTATTATCGTCGTTAATATCGTCGTTATTATCGTCGTTAATATCGTCATTATCATCGTTGTTATCGTCCTTATTATCCTCATAATTATCGTCGTTAATATCGTCGTTATTTTGTCACAATCATCGTCGTTAATGTCGTCGTTATTATCGTCATTATCTACGTTGTTATCGTCATAAATATTATCGTTAATATCGTCGTTATTATTGTCATTATCTTCTTTTTATTGTCTTTATTATCGTCGTTAATATCGTCGTTATTATCGTCGTTAATATCGTCGTTAATATCGTCATTATCATCGTTGTTATCGTCCTTATTATCCTCATAATTATCGTCGTTAATATCGTCGTTATTTTGTCATAATCATCGTCGTTAATGTCGTCGTTATTATCGTCATTATCTACGTTGTTATCGTCATAAATATTATCGTTAATATCGTCGTTATTATTGTCATTATCTTCTTTTTATTGTCTTTATTATCGTCGTTAATATCGTCGTTATTATCGTCGTTAATATCGTCGTTAATATCGTCATTATCATCGTTGTTATCGTCCTTATTATCCTCATAATTATCGTCGTTAATATCGTCGTTATTTTGTCATAATCATCGTCGTTAATGTCGTCGTTATTATCGTCATTATCTACGTTGTTATCGTCATAAATATCATCGATAATATCGTCGTTATTATTGTCATTATCTTCTTTTTATCGTCGTTATTAACGTCGTTATTATCGTCGTTAATATCGTCGTTAATATCGTCATTATCATCGTTGTTATCGTCCTTATCATCCTCATAATTATCGTCGTTAATATCGTCGTTATTTTGTCATAATCATCGTCGTTAATGTCGTCGTTATTATCGTCATTATCTACGTTGTTATCGTCCTTATCATCCTCATAATTATCGTCGTTAATATCGTCGTTATTTTGTCATAATCATCGTCGTTAATGTCGTCGTTATTATCGTCATTATCATCGTTGTTATCGTCATAAATATTATCTTTAATATCGTCGTTATTATTGTCATTATCTTCTTTTTATTGTCTTTATTATCGTCGTTAATATCGTCGTTATTATCGTCGTTAATATCGTCGTTAATATCGTCATTATCATCGTTGTTATCGTCCTTATTATCCTCATAATTATCGTCGTTAATATCGTCGTTATTTTGTCATAATCGTCGTCGTTAATGTCGTCGTTATTATCGTCATTATCTACGTTGTTATCGTCATAAATAACATCGATAATATCGTCGTTATTATTGTCATTATCTTCTTTTTATCATCGTTATTAACGTCGTTATTATCGTCGTTAATATCGTCGTTAATATCGTCATTATCATCGTTGTTATCGTCCTTATCATCCTCATAATTATCGTCGTTAATATCGTCGTTATTTTGTCATAATCATCGTCGTTAATGTCGTCGTTATTATCGTCATTATCTACGTTGTTATCGACATAAATATTATCTTTAATATCGTCGTTATTATTGCCATTATCTTCTTTTTATTGTCTTTATTATCGTCGTTAATATCGTCGTTATTATCGTCGTTAATATCGTCGTTAATATCGTCATTATCATCGTTGTTATCGTCCTTATTATCCTCATAATTATCGTCGTTAATATCGTCGTTATTTTGTCATAAACATCGTCGCTAATGTCGTCGATATTATCTTCATTATCATCGTTGTTATCGTCCTTATCATCCTCATAATTATCGTCGTTAATATCGTCGTTATTTTGTCATAATCATCGTCGTTAATGTCGTCGTTATTATCGACATTATCTACGTTGTTATCGTCATAAATATTATCTTTAATATCGTCGTTATTATTGTCATTATCTTCTTTTTATTGTCTTTATTATCGTCGTTAATATCGTCGTTATTATCGTCGTTAATATCGTCGTTAATATCGTCATTATCATCGTTTTTATCGTCCTTATTATCCTCATAATTATCGTCGTTAATATCGTCGTTATTTTGTCATAATCGTCGTCGTTAATGTCGTCGTTATTATCGTCATTATCTACGTTGTTATCGTCATAAATAACATCGATAATATCGTCGTTATTATTGTCATTATCTTCTTTTTATCGTCGTTATTAACGTCGTTATTATCGTCGTTAATATCGTCGTTAATATCGTCATTATCATCGTTGTTATCGTCCTTTTTATCCTCATAATTATCGTCGTTAATATCGTCGTTATTTTGTCATAATCATCGTCGTTAATGTCGTCGTTATTATCGTCATTATCTACGTTGTTATCGTCATAAATATCATCGATAATATCGTCGTTATTATTGTCATTATCTTCTTTTTATCGTCGTTATTAACGTCGTTATTATCGTCGTTAATATCGTCGTTATTATCGTCGTTAATATCGTTATTATCATCGTTGTTATCGTCCTTATTATCCTCATAATTATCGTCGTTAATATCGTCGTTATTTTGTCACAATCATCGTCGTTAATGTCGTCGTTAATATCGTCATTATCATCGTTGTTATCGTCCTTATCATCCTCATAATTATCGTCGTTAATATCGTCGTTATTTTGTCATAATCATCGTCGTTAATGTCGTCGTTATTATCGTCATTATCTACGTTGTTATCGTCATAAATATCATCGATAATATCGTCGTTATTATTGTCATTATCTTCTTTTTATCGTCCTTATTAACGTCGTTATTATCGTCGTTAATATCGTCGTTAATATCGTCATTATCATCGTTGTTATCGTCCTTATCATCCTCATAATTATTGTCGTTAATATCGTCGTTATTTTGTCATAATCATCGTCGTTAATGTCGTCGTTATTATCGTCATTATCTACGTTGTTATCGTCATAAATATCATCGATAATATCGTCGTTATTATTGTCATTATCTTCTTTTTATTGTCTTTATTATCGTCGTTAATATCGTCGTTATTATCGTCGTTAATATCGTCGTTAATATCGTCATTATCATCGTTGTTATCGTCCTTATCATCCTCATAATTATCGTCGTTAATATCGTCGTTATTTTGTCATAATCATCGTCGTTAATGTCGTCGTTATTATCGTCATTATCTACGTTGTTATCGTCATAAATATCATCGATAATATCGTCGTTATTAATGTCATTATCTTCTTTTTATCGTCGTTTTTAACGTCGTTATTATCGTCGTTAATATCGTCGTTAATATCGTCATTATAATCGTTGCTATCGTCCTTATTATCCTCATAATTATCGTCGTTAATATCGTCGTTATTTTGTCATAAACATCGTCGTTAATGTCGTCGTTATTATCGTCATTATCATCGTTGTTATCATCCTTATCATCCTCATAATTATCGTCGTTAATATCGTCGTTATTTTGTCATAATCATCGACGATAATGTCGTCGTTATTATCGTCATTATCTTCGTTGTTATCGTCATAATTATCATCGTTAATATCGTCGTTATTATTGTCATTATCTTCTTTTTATCGACGTTATTATCGTCGTTAATATCGTCGTTATTATCGTCGTTAATATCGTCATTATCATCGTTGTTATCGTCCTTATTATCCTCATAATTATCGTCGTTAATATCGTCGTTATTTTGTCACAATCATCGTCGTTAATGTCGTCGTTATTATCGTCATTATCTACGTTGTTATCGTCATAAATATTATCGTTAATATCGTCGTTATTATTGTCATTATCTTCTTTTTATTGTCTTTATTATCGTCGTTAATATCGTCGTTATTATCGTCGTTAATATCGTCGTTAATATCGTCATTATCATCGTTGTTATCGTCCTTATTATCCTCATAATTATCGTCGTTAATATCGTCGTTATTTTGTCATAATCATCGTCGTTAATGTCGTCGTTATTATCGTCATTATCTACGTTGTTATCGTCATAAATATTATCGTTAATATCGTCGTTATTATTGTCATTATCTTCTTTTTATTGTCTTTATTATCGTCGTTAATATCGTCGTTATTATCGTCGTTAATATCGTCGTTAATATCGTCATTATCATCGTTGTTATCGTCCTTATTATCCTCATAATTATCGTCGTTAATATCGTCGTTATTTTGTCATAATCATCGTCGTTAATGTCGTCGTTATTATCGTCATTATCTACGTTGTTATCGTCATAAATATCATCGATAATATCGTCGTTATTATTGTCATTATCTTCTTTTTATCGTCGTTATTAACGTCGTTATTATCGTCGTTAATATCGTCGTTAATATCGTCATTATCATCGTTGTTATCGTCCTTATCATCCTCATAATTATCGTCGTTAATATCGTCGTTATTTTGTCATAATCATCGTCGTTAATGTCGTCGTTATTATCGTCATTATCTACGTTGTTATCGTCCTTATCATCCTCATAATTATCGTCGTTAATATCGTCGTTATTTTGTCATAATCATCGTCGTTAATGTCGTCGTTATTATCGTCATTATCATCGTTGTTATCGTCATAAATATTATCTTTAATATCGTCGTTATTATTGTCATTATCTTCTTTTTATTGTCTTTATTATCGTCGTTAATATCGTCGTTATTATCGTCGTTAATATCGTCGTTAATATCGTCATTATCATCGTTGTTATCGTCCTTATTATCCTCATAATTATCGTCGTTAATATCGTCGTTATTTTGTCATAATCGTCGTCGTTAATGTCGTCGTTATTATCGTCATTATCTACGTTGTTATCGTCATAAATAACATCGATAATATCGTCGTTATTATTGTCATTATCTTCTTTTTATCATCGTTATTAACGTCGTTATTATCGTCGTTAATATCGTCGTTAATATCGTCATTATCATCGTTGTTATCGTCCTTATCATCCTCATAATTATCGTCGTTAATATCGTCGTTATTTTGTCATAATCATCGTCGTTAATGTCGTCGTTATTATCGTCATTATCTACGTTGTTATCGACATAAATATTATCTTTAATATCGTCGTTATTATTGCCATTATCTTCTTTTTATTGTCTTTATTATCGTCGTTAATATCGTCGTTATTATCGTCGTTAATATCGTCGTTAATATCGTCATTATCATCGTTGTTATCGTCCTTATTATCCTCATAATTATCGTCGTTAATATCGTCGTTATTTTGTCATAAACATCGTCGCTAATGTCGTCGATATTATCTTCATTATCATCGTTGTTATCGTCCTTATCATCCTCATAATTATCGTCGTTAATATCGTCGTTATTTTGTCATAATCATCGTCGTTAATGTCGTCGTTATTATCGACATTATCTACGTTGTTATCGTCATAAATATTATCTTTAATATCGTCGTTATTATTGTCATTATCTTCTTTTTATTGTCTTTATTATCGTCGTTAATATCGTCGTTATTATCGTCGTTAATATCGTCGTTAATATCGTCATTATCATCGTTTTTATCGTCCTTATTATCCTCATAATTATCGTCGTTAATATCGTCGTTATTTTGTCATAATCGTCGTCGTTAATGTCGTCGTTATTATCGTCATTATCTACGTTGTTATCGTCATAAATAACATCGATAATATCGTCGTTATTATTGTCATTATCTTCTTTTTATCGTCGTTATTAACGTCGTTAATATCGTCGTTAATATCGTCGTTAATATCGTCATTATCATCGTTGTTATCGTCCTTTTTATCCTCATAATTATCGTCGTTAATATCGTCGTTATTTTGTCATAATCATCGTCGTTAATGTCGTCGTTATTATCGTCATTATCTACGTTGTTATCGTCATAAATATCATCGATAATATCGTCGTTATTATTGTCATTATCTTCTTTTTATCGTCGTTATTAACGTCGTTATTATCGTCGTTAATATCGTCGTTATTATCGTCGTTAATATCGTTATTATCATCGTTGTTATCGTCCTTATTATCCTCATAATTATCGTCGTTAATATCGTCGTTATTTTGTCACAATCATCGTCGTTAATGTCGTCGTTATTATCGTCATTATCATCGTTGTTATCGTCCTTATCATCCTCATAATTATCGTCGTTAATATCGTCGTTATTTTGTCATAATCATCGTCGTTAATGTCGTCGTTATTATCGTCATTATCTACGTTGTTATCGTCATAAATATCATCGATAATATCGTCGTTATTATTGTCATTATCTTCTTTTTATCGTCCTTATTAACGTCGTTATTATCGTCGTTAATATCGTCGTTAATATCGTCATTATCATCGTTGTTATCGTCCTTATCATCCTCATAATTATTGTCGTTAATATCGTCGTTATTTTGTCATAATCATCGTCGTTAATGTCGTCGTTATTATCGTCATTATCTACGTTGTTATCGTCATAAATATCATCGATAATATCGTCGTTATTATTGTCATTATCTTCTTTTTATTGTCTTTATTATCGTCGTTAATATCGTCGTTATTATCGTCGTTATTATCGTCGTTAATATCGTCATTATCATCGTTGTTATCGTCCTTATCATCCTCATAATTATCGTCGTTAATATCGTCGTTATTTTGTCATAATCATCGTCGTTAATGTCGTCGTTATTATCGTCATTATCTACGTTGTTATCGTCATAAATATCATCGATAATATCGTCGTTATTATTGTCATTATCTTCTTTTTATCGTCGTTTTTAACGTCGTTATTATCGTCGTTAATATCGTCGTTAATATCGTCATTATAATCGTTGTTATCGTCCTTATTATCCTCATAATTATCGTCGTTAATATCGTCGTTATTTTGTCATAAACATCGTCGTTAATGTCGTCGTTATTATCGTCATTATCATCGTTGTTATCGTCCTTATTATCCTCATAATTATCGTCGTTAATATCGTCGTTATTTTGTCACAATCATCGTCGTTAATGTCGTCGTTATTATCGTCATTATCTACGTTGTTATCGTCATAAATATTATCGTTAATATCGTCGTTATTATTGTCATTATCTTCTTTTTATTGTCTTTATTATCGTCGTTAATATCGTCGTTATTATCGTCGTTAATATCGTCGTTAATATCGTCATTATCATCGTTGTTATCGTCCTTATTATCCTCATAATTATCGTCGTTAATATCGTCGTTATTTTGTCATAATCATCGTCGTTAATGTCGTCGTTATTATCGTCATTATCTACGTTGTTATCGTCATAAATATTATCGTTAATATCGTCGTTATTATTGTCATTATCTTCTTTTTATTGTCTTTATTATCGTCGTTAATATCGTCGTTAATATCGTCATTATCATCGTTGTTATCGTCCTTATTATCCTCATAATTATCGTCGTTAATATCGTCGTTATTTTGTCATAAACATCGTCGCTAATGTCGTCGTTATTATCTTCATTATCATCGTTGTTATCGTCCTTATCATCCTCATAATTATCGTCGTTAATATCGTCGTTATTTTGTCATAATCATCGTCGTTAATGTCGTCGTTATTATCGTCATTATCTACGTTGTTATCGTCATAAATATTATCTTTAATATCGTCGTTATTATTGTCATTATCTTCTTTTTATTGTCTTTATTATCGTCGTTAATATCGTCGTTATTATCGTCGTTAATATCGTCGTTAATATCGTCATTATCATCGTTGTTATCGTCCTTATTATCCTCATAATTATCGTCGTTAATATCGTCGTTATTTTGTCATAATCATCGTCGTTAATATCGTCGTTTTTTTGTCATAATCATCGTCGTTAATGTCGTCGTTATTATCGTCATTATCTACGTTGTTATCGTCATAAATATCATCGATAATATCGTCGTTATTATTGTCATTATCTTCTTTTTATCGTCGTTATTAACGTCGTTATTATCGTCGTTAATATCGTCGTTAATATCGTCATTATCATCGTTGTTATCGTCCTTATCATCCTCATAATTATCGTCGTTAATATCGTCGTTATTTTGTCATAATCATCGTCGTTAATGTCGTCGTTATTATCGTCATTATCTACGTTGTTATCGTCATAAATATTATCTTTAATATCGTCGTTATTATTGTCATTATCTTCTTTTTATTGTCTTTATTATCGTCGTTAATATCGTCGTTATTATCGTCGTTAATATCGTCGTTAATATCGTCATTATCATCGTTGTTATCGTCCTTATTATCCTCATAATTATCGTCGTTAATATCGTCGTTATTTTGTCATAATCGTCGTCGTTAATGTCGTCGTTATTATCGTCATTATCTACGTTGTTATCGTCATAAATAACATCGATAATATCGTCGTTATTATTGTCATTATCTTCTTTTTATCGTCGTTATTAACGTCGTTATTATCGTCGTTAATATCGTCGTTAATATCGTCATTATCATCGTTGTTATCGTCCTTATCATCCTCATAATTATCGTCGTTAATATCGTCGTTATTTTGTCATAATCATCGTCGTTAATGTCGTCGTTATTATCGTCATTATCTACGTTGTTATCGACATAAATATTATCTTTAATATCGTCGTTATTATTGCCATTATCTTCTTTTTATTGTCTTTATTATCGTCGTTAATATCGTCGTTATTATCGTCGTTAATATCGTCGTTAATATCGTCATTATCATCGTTGTTATCGTCCTTATTATCCTCATAATTATCGTCGTTAATATCGTCGTTATTTTGTCATAAACATCGTCGCTAATGTCGTCGTTATTATCTTCATTATCCTCGTTGTTATCGTCCTTATCATCCTCATAATTATCGTCGTTAATATCGTCGTTATTTTGTCATAATCATCGTCGTTAATGTCGTCGTTATTATCGTCATTATCTACGTTGTTATCGTCATAAATATTATCATTAATATCGTCGTTATTATTGTCATTATCTTCTTTTTATTGTCTTTATTATCGTCGTTAATATCGTCGTTATTATCGTCGTTAATATCGTCGTTAATATCGTCATTATCATCGTTGTTATCGTCCTTATTATCCTCATAATTATCGTCGTTAATATCGTCGTTATTTTGTCATAATCATCGTCGTTAATATCGTCGTTTTTTTGTCATAATCATCGTCGTTAATGTCGTCGTTATTATCGTCATTATCTACGTTGTTATCGTCATAAATATCATCGATAATATCGTCGTTATTATTGTCATTATCTTCTTTTTATTGTCTTTATTATCGTCGTTAATATCGTCGTTATTATCGTCGTTAATATCGTCGTTAATATCGTCATTATCATCGTTGTTATCGTCCTTATTATCCTCATAATTATCGTCGTTAATATCGTCGTTATTTTGTCATAATCGTCGTCGTTAATGTCGTCGTTATTATCGTCATTATCTACGTTGTTATCGTCATAAATAACATCGATAATATCGTCGTTATTATTGTCATTATCTTCTTTTTATCGTCGTTATTAACGTCGTTATTATCGTCGTTAATATCGTCGTTAATATCGTCATTATCATCGTTGTTATCGTCCTTATCATCCTCATAATTATCGTCGTTAATATCGTCGTTATTTTGTCATAATCATCGTCGTTAATGTCGTCGTTATTATCGTCATTATCTACGTTGTTATCGACATAAATATTATCTTTAATATCGTCGTTATTATTGCCATTATCTTCTTTTTATTGTCTTTATTATCGTCGTTAATATCGTCGTTATTATCGTCGTTAATATCGTCGTTAATATCGTCATTATCATCGTTGTTATCGTCCTTATTATCCTCATAATTATCGTCGTTAATATCGTCGTTATTTTGTCATAAACATCGTCGCTAATGTCGTCGTTATTATCTTCATTATCCTCGTTGTTATCGTCCTTATCATCCTCATAATTATCGTCGTTAATATCGTCGTTATTTTGTCATAATCATCGTCGTTAATGTCGTCGTTATTATCGTCATTATCTACGTTGTTATCGTCATAAATATTATCATTAATATCGTCGTTATTATTGTCATTATCTTCTTTTTATTGTCTTTATTATCGTCGTTAATATCGTCGTTATTATCGTCGTTAATATCGTCGTTAATATCGTCATTATCATCGTTGTTATCGTCCTTATTATCCTCATAATTATCGTCGTTAATATCGTCGTTATTTTGTCATAATCATCGTCGTTAATATCGTCGTTTTTTTGTCATAATCATCGTCGTTAATGTCGTCGTTATTATCGTCATTATCTACGTTGTTATCGTCATAAATATCATCGATAATATCGTCGTTATTATTGTCATTATCTTCTTTTTATCGTCGTTATTAACGTCGTTATTATCGTCGTTAATATCGTCGTTAATATCGTCATTATCATCGTTGTTATCGTCCTTATCATCCTCATAATTATCGTCGTTAATATCGTCGTTATTTTGTCATAATCATCGTCGTTAATGTCGTCGTTATTATCGTCATTATCTACGTTGTTATCGTCATAAATATCATCGATAATATCGTCGTTATTATTGTCATTATCTTCTTTTTATCGTCGTTTTTAACGTCGTTATTATCGTCGTTAATATCGTCGTTAATATCGTCATTATAATCGTTGTTATCGTCCTTATTATCCTCATAATTATCGTCGTTAATATCGTCGTTATTTTGTCATAAACATCGTCGCTAATGTCGTCGTTATTATCGTCATTATCATCGTTGTTATCGTCCTTATCATCCTCATAATTATCGTCGTTAATATCGTCGTTATTTTGTCATAATCATCGTCGTTAATGTCGTCGTTATTATCGTCATTATCTACGTTGTTATCGTCATAAATATTATCTTTAATATCTTCGTTATTATTGTCATTATCTTCTTTTTATTGTCTTTATTATCGTCGTTAATATCGTCGTTATTATCGTCGTTAATATCGTCGTTAATATCGTCATTATCATCGTTGTTATCGTCCTTATTATCCTCATAATTATCGTCGTTAATATCGTCGTTATTTTGTCATAATCGTCGTCGTTAATGTCGTCGTTATTATCGTCATTATCTACGTTGTTATCGTCATAAATAACATCGATAATATCGTCGTTATTATTGTCATTATCTTCTTTTTATCGTCGTTATTAACGTCGTTATTATCGTCGTTAATATCGTCGTTAATATCGTCATTATCATCGTTGTTATCGTCCTTATTATCCTCATAATTATCGTCGTTAATATCGTCGTTATTTTGTCATAATCATCGTCGTTAATGTCGTCGTTATTATCGTCATTATCTACGTTGTTATCGACATAAATATTATCTTTAATATCGTCGTTATTATTGCCATTATCTTCTTTTTATTGTCTTTATTATCGTCGTTAATATCGTCGTTATTATCGTCGTTAATATCGTCGTTAATATCGTCATTATCATCGTTGTTATCGTCCTTATTATCCTCATAATTATCGTCGTTAATATCGTCGTTATTTTGTCATAAACATCGTCGCTAATGTCGTCGTTATTATCTTCATTATCATCGTTGTTATCGTCCTTATCATCCTCATAATTATCGTCGTTAATATCGTCGTTATTTTGTCATAATCATCGTCGTTAATGTCGTCGTTATTATCGTCATTATCTACGTTGTTATCGTCATAAATATTATCTTTAATATCGTCGTTATTATTGTCATTATCTTCTTTTTATTGTCTTTATTATCGTCGTTAATATCGTCGTTATTATCGTCGTTAATATCGTCGTTAATATCGTCATTATCATCGTTGTTATCGTCCTTATTATCCTCATAATTATCGTCGTTAATATCGTCGTTATTTTGTCATAATCGTCGTCGTTAATGTCGTCGTTATTATCGTCATTATCTACGTTGTTATCGTCATAAATAACATCGATAATATCGTCGTTATTATTGTCATTATCTTCTTTTTATCGTCGTTATTAACGTCGTTATTATCGTCGTTAATATCGTCGTTAATATCGTCATTATCATCGTTGTTATCGTCCTTATTATCCTCATAATTATCGTCGTTAATATCGTCGTTATTTTGTCATAATCATCGTCGTTAATGTCGTCGTTATTATCGTCATTATCTACGTTGTTATCGTCATAAATATCATCGATAATATCGTCGTTATTATTGTCATTATCTTCTTTTTATCGTCGTTATTAACGTCGTTATTATCGTCGTTAATATCGTCGTTATTATCGTCGTTAATATCGTTATTATCATCGTTGTTATCGTCCTTATTATCCTCATAATTATCGTCGTTAATATCGTCGTTATTTTGTCACAATCATCGTCGTTAATGTCGTCGTTAATATCGTCATTATCATCGTTGTTATCGTCCTTATCATCCTCATAATTATCGTCGTTAATATCGTCGTTATTTTGTCATAATCATCGTCGTTAATGTCGTCGTTATTATCGTCATTATCTACGTTGTTATCGTCATAAATATCATCGATAATATCGTCGTTATTATTGTCATTATCTTCTTTTTATGGTCGTTATTAACGTCGTTATTATCGTCGTTAATATCGTCGTTAATATCGTCATTATCATCGTTGTTATCGTCCTTATCATCCTCATAATTATCGTCGTTAATATCGTCGTTATTTTGTCATAATCATCGTCGTTAATGTCGTCGTTATTATCGTCATTATCTACGTTGTTATCGACATAAATATTATCTTTAATATCGTCGTTATTATTGCCATTATCTTCTTTTTATTGTCTTTATTATCGTCGTTAATATCGTCGTTATTATCGTCGTTAATATCGTCGTTAATATCGTCATTATCATCGTTGTTATCGTCCTTATTATCCTCATAATTATCGTCGTTAATATCGTCGTTATTTTGTCATAAACATCGTCGCTAATGTCGTCGTTATTATCTTCATTATCATCGTTGTTATCGTCCTTATCATCCTCATAATTATCGTCGTTAATATCGTCGTTATTTTGTCATAATCATCGTCGTTAATGTCGTCGTTATTATCGTCATTATCTACGTTGTTATCGTCATAAATATTATCTTTAATATCGTCGTTATTATTGTCATTATCTTCTTTTTATTGTCTTTATTATCGTCGTTAATATCGTCGTTATTATCGTCGTTAATATCGTCGTTAATATCGTCATTATCATCGTTGTTATCGTCCTTATTATCCTCATAATTATCGTCGTTAATATCGTCGTTATTTTGTCATAATCGTCGTCGTTAATGTCGTCGTTATTATCGTCATTATCTACGTTGTTATCGTCATAAATAACATCGATAATATCGTCGTTATTATTGTCATTATCTTCTTTTTATCGTCGTTATTAACGTCGTTATTATCGTCGTTAATATCGTCGTTAATATCGTCATTATCATCGTTGTTATCGTCCTTATTATCCTCATAATTATCGTCGTTAATATCGTCGTTATTTTGTCATAATCATCGTCGTTAATGTCGTCGTTATTATCGTCATTATCTACGTTGTTATCGTCATAAATATCATCGATAATATCGTCGTTATTATTGTCATTATCTTCTTTTTATCGTCGTTATTAACGTCGTTATTATCGTCGTTAATATCGTCGTTATTATCGTCGTTAATATCGTTATTATCATCGTTGTTATCGTCCTTATTATCCTCATAATTATCGTCGTTAATATCGTCGTTATTTTGTCACAATCATCGTCGTTAATGTCGTCGTTAATATCGTCATTATCATCGTTGTTATCGTCCTTATCATCCTCATAATTATCGTCGTTAATATCGTCGTTATTTTGTCATAATCATCGTCGTTAATGTCGTCGTTATTATCGTCATTATCTACGTTGTTATCGTCATAAATATCATCGATAATATCGTCGTTATTATTGTCATTATCTTCTTTTTATGGTCGTTATTAACGTCGTTATTATCGTCGTTAATATCGTCGTTAATATCGTCATTATCATCGTTGTTATCGTCCTTATCATCCTCATAATTATCGTCGTTAATATCGTCGTTATTTTGTCATAATCATCGTCGTTAATGTCGTCGTTATTATCGTCATTATCTACGTTGTTATCGTCATAAATATCATCGATAATATCGTCGTTATTATTGTCATTATCTTCTTTTTATTGTCTTTATTATCGTCGTTAATATCGTCGTTATTATCGTCGTTAATATCGTCGTTAATATCGTCATTATCATCGTTGTTATCGTCCTTATCATCCTCATAATTATCGTCGTTAATATCGTCGTTATTTTGTCATAATCGTCGTCGTTAATGTCGTCGTTATTATCGTCATTATCTACGTTGTTATCGTCATAAATAACATCGATAATATCGTCGTTATTATTGTCATTATCTTCTTTTTATCGTCGTTATTAACGTCGTTATTATCGTCGTTAATATCGTCGTTAATATCGTCATTATCATCGTTGTTATCGTCCTTATCATCCTCATAATTATCGTCGTTAATATCGTCGTTATTTTGTCATAATCATCGTCGTTAATGTCGTCGTTATTATCGTCATTATCATCGTTGTTATCGTCCTTATCATCCTCATAATTATCGTCGTTAATATCGTCGTTATTTTGTCATAATCATCGACGATAATGTCGTCGTTAATATCGTCATTATCTACGTTGTTATCGTCACAAATATTATCTTTAATATCGTCGTTATTATTGTCATTATCTTCTTTTTATTGTCTTTATTATCGTCGTTAATATCGTCGTTATTATCGTCGTTAATATCGTCGTTAATATCGTCATTATCATCGTTGTTATCGTCCTTATTATCCTCATAATTATCGTCGTTAATATCGTCGTTATTTTGTCATAATCATCGTCGTTAATGTCGTCGTTATTATCGTCATTATCTACGTTGTTATCGTCATAAATAACATCGATAATATCGTCGTTATTATTGTCATTATCTTCTTTTTATCGTCGTTATTAACGTCGTTATTATCGTCGTTAATATCGTCGTTAATATCGTCATTATCATCGTTGTTATCGTCCTTATCATCCTCATAATTATCGTCGTTAATATCGTCGTTACTTTGTCATAATCATCGTCGCTAATGTCGTCGTTATTATCGTCATTATCATCGTTGTTATCGTCCTTATCATCCTCATAATTATCGTCGTTAATATCGTCGTTATTTTGTCATAATCATCGTCGTTAATGTCGTCGTTATTATCGTCATTATCATCGTTGTTATCGTCCTTATCATCCTCATAATTATCGTCGTTAATATCGTCGTTATTTTGTCATAATCATCGACGATAATGTCGTCGTTAATATCGTCATTATCTACGTTGTTATCGTCATAAATATTATCTTTATTATCGTCGTTATTATTGTCATTATCTTCTTTTTATTGTCTTTATTATCGTCGTTAATATCGTCGTTATTATCGTCGTTAATATCGTCGTTAATATCGTCATTATCATCGTTGTTATCGTCCTTATCATCCTCATAATTATCGTCGTTAATATCGTCGTTACTTTGTCATAATCATCGTCGTTAATGTCGTCGTTATTATCGTCATTATCTACGTTGTTATCGTCATAAATATCATCGATAATATCGTCGTTATTATTGTCATTATCTTCTTTTTATCGTCGTTTTTAACGTCGTTATTATCGTCGTTAATATCGTCGTTAATATCGTCATTATAATCGTTGTTATCGTCCTTATTATCCTCATAATTATCGTCGTTAATATCGTCGTTATTTTGTCATAAACATCGCCGTTAATGTCGTCGTTATTATCGTCATTATCATCGTTGTTATCATCCTTATCATCCTCATAATTATCGTCGTTAATATCGTCGTTATTTTGTCATAATCATCGACGATAATGTCGTCGTTATTATCGTCATTATCTTCGTTGTTATCGTCATAATTATCATCGTTAATATCGTCGTTATTATTGTCATTATCTTCTTTTTATCGACGTTATTATCGTCGTTAATATGGTCGTTATTATCGTCGTTAATATCGTCATTATCATCGTTGTTATCGTCCTTATTATCCTCATAATTATCGTCGTTAATATCGTCGTTATTTTGTCACAATCATCGTCGTTAATGTCGTCGTTATTATCGTCATTATCATCGTTGTTATCGTCCTTATCATCCTCATAATTATCGTCGTTAATATCGTCGTTATTTTGTCATAATCATCGACGATAATGTCGTCGTTATTATCGTCATTATCTTCGTTGTTATCGTCATAATTATCATCGTTAATATCGTCGTTATTATTGTCATTATCTTCTTTTTATCGACGTTATTATCGTCGTTAATATCGTCGTTAATATCGTCATTATCATCATTGTTATCGTCCTTATCATCCTCATAATTATCGTCGTTAATATCGTCGTTATTTTGTCATAATCATCGTCGTTAATGTCGTCGTTATTATCGTCATTATCATCGTTGTTATCGTCCTTATCATCCTCATAATTATCGTCGTTAATATCGTCGTTATTTTGTCATAATCATCGACGATAATGTCGTCGTTAATATCGTCATTATCTACGTTGTTATCGTCACAAATATTATCTTTAATATCGTCGTTATTATTGTCATTATCTTCTTTTTATTGTCTTTATTATCGTCGTTAATATCGTCGTTATTATCGTCGTTAATATCGTCGTTAATATCGTCATTATCATCGTTGTTATCGTCCTTATTATCCTCATAATTATCGTCGTTAATATCGTCGTTATTTTGTCATAATCATCGTCGTTAATGTCGTCGTTATTATCGTCATTATCTACGTTGTTATCGTCATAAATAACATCGATAATATCGTCGTTATTATTGTCATTATCTTCTTTTTATCGTCGTTATTAACGTCGTTATTATCGTCGTTAATATCGTCGTTAATATCGTCATTATCATCGTTGTTATCGTCCTTATCATCCTCATAATTATCGTCGTTAATATCGTCGTTACTTTGTCATAATCATCGTCGCTAATGTCGTCGTTATTATCGTCATTATCATCGTTGTTATCGTCCTTATCATCCTCATAATTATCGTCGTTAATATCGTCGTTATTTTGTCATAATCATCGTCGTTAATGTCGTCGTTATTATCGTCATTATCATCGTTGTTATCGTCCTTATCATCCTCATAATTATCGTCGTTAATATCGTCGTTATTTTGTCATAATCATCGACGATAATGTCGTCGTTAATATCGTCATTATCTACGTTGTTATCGTCATAAATATTATCTTTATTATCGTCGTTATTATTGTCATTATCTTCTTTTTATTGTCTTTATTATCGTCGTTAATATCGTCGTTATTATCGTCGTTAATATCGTCGTTAATATCGTCATTATCATCGTTGTTATCGTCCTTATCATCCTCATAATTATCGTCGTTAATATCGTCGTTACTTTGTCATAATCATCGTCGTTAATGTCGTCGTTATTATCGTCATTATCTACGTTGTTATCGTCATAAATATCATCGATAATATCGTCGTTATTATTGTCATTATCTTCTTTTTATCGTCGTTTTTAACGTCGTTATTATCGTCGTTAATATCGTCGTTAATATCGTCATTATAATCGTTGTTATCGTCCTTATTATCCTCATAATTATCGTCGTTAATATCGTCGTTATTTTGTCATAAACATCGCCGTTAATGTCGTCGTTATTATCGTCATTATCATCGTTGTTATCATCCTTATCATCCTCATAATTATCGTCGTTAATATCGTCGTTATTTTGTCATAATCATCGACGATAATGTCGTCGTTATTATCGTCATTATCTTCGTTGTTATCGTCATAATTATCATCGTTAATATCGTCGTTATTATTGTCATTATCTTCTTTTTATCGACGTTATTATCGTCGTTAATATGGTCGTTATTATCGTCGTTAATATCGTCATTATCATCGTTGTTATCGTCCTTATTATCCTCATAATTATCGTCGTTAATATCGTCGTTATTTTGTCACAATCATCGTCGTTAATGTCGTCGTTATTATCGTCATTATCATCGTTGTTATCGTCCTTATCATCCTCATAATTATCGTCGTTAATATCGTCGTTATTTTGTCATAATCATCGACGATAATGTCGTCGTTATTATCGTCATTATCTTCGTTGTTATCGTCATAATTATCATCGTTAATATCGTCGTTATTATTGTCATTATCTTCTTTTTATCGACGTTATTATCGTCGTTAATATCGTCGTTAATATCGTCATTATCATCATTGTTATCGTCCTTATTATCCTGATAATTATCGTCGTTATTATCGTCGTTATTTTGTCACAATCATCGTCGTTAATGTCGTCGTTATTATCGTCATTATCTACGTTGTTATCGTCATAAATATCATCGATAATATCGTCGTTATTATTGTCATTATCTTCTTTTTATCGTCGTTATTAACGTCGTTATTATCGTCGTTAATATCGTCGTTAATATCGTCATTATCATCGTTGTTATCGTCCTTATCATCCTCATAATTATCGTCGTTAATATCGTCGTTATTTTGTCATAATCATCGTCGTTAATGTCGTCGTTATTATCGTCATTATCTACGTTGTTATCGTCATAAATATCATCGATAATATCGTCGTTATTATTGTCATTATCTTCTTTTTATCGTCGTTTTTAACGTCGTTATTATCGTCGTTAATATCGTCGTTAATATCGTCATTATAATCGTTGTTATCGTCCTTATTATCCTCATAATTATCGTCGTTAATATCGTCGTTATTTTGTCATAAACATCGTCGCTAATGTCGTCGTTATTATCTTCATTATCATCGTTGTTATCGTCCTTATCATCCTCATAATTATCGTCGTTAATATCGTCGTTATTTTGTCATAATCATCGTCGTTAATGTCGTCGTTATTATCGTCATTATCTACGTTGTTATCGTCATAAATATTATCTTTAATATCGTCGTTATTATTGTCATTATCTTCTTTTTATTGTCTTTATTATCGTCGTTAATATCGTCGTTATTATCGTCGTTAATATCGTCGTTAATATCGTCATTATCATCGTTGTTATCGTCCTTATCATCCTCATAATTATCGTCGTTAATATCGTCGTTACTTTGTCATAATCATCGTCGTTAATGTCGTCGTTATTATCGTCATTATCTACGTTGTTATCGTCATAAATATCATCGATAATATCGTCGTTATTATTGTCATTATCTTCTTTTTATCGTCGTTTTTAACGTCGTTATTATCGTCGTTAATATCGTCGTTAATATCGTCATTATAATCGTTGTTATCGTCCTTATTATCCTCATAATTATCGTCGTTAATATCGTCGTTATTTTGTCATAAACATCGCCGTTAATGTCGTCGTTATTATCGTCATTATCATCGTTGTTATCATCCTTATCATCCTCATAATTATCGTCGTTAATATCGTCGTTATTTTGTCATAATCATCGACGATAATGTCGTCGTTATTATCGTCATTATCTTCGTTGTTATCGTCATAATTATCATCGTTAATATCGTCGTTATTATTGTCATTATCTTCTTTTTATCGTCGTTATTAACGTCGTTATTATCGTCGTTAATATCGTCGTTAATATCGTCATTATCATCGTTGTTATCGTCCTTATCATCCTCATAATTATCGTCGTTAATATCGTCGTTATTTTGTCATAATCATCGTCGTTAATGTCGTCGTTATTATCGTCATTATCTACGTTGTTATCGTCATAAATATCATCGATAATATCGTCGTTATTATTGTCATTATCTTCTTTTTATTGTCTTTATTATCGTCGTTAATATCGTCGTTATTATCGTCGTTAATATCGTCGTTAATATCGTCATTATCATCGTTGTTATCGTCCTTATCATCCTCATAATTATCGTCGTTAATATCGTCGTTATTTTGTCATAATCATCGTCGTTAATGTCGTCGTTATTATCGTCATTATCTACGTTGTTATCGTCATAAATATCATCGATAATATCGTCGTTATTATTGTCATTATCTTCTTTTTATCGTCGTTTTTAACGTCGTTATTATCGTCGTTAATATCGTCGTTTATATCGTCATTATAATCGTTGTTATCGTCCTTATTATCCTCATAATTATCGTCGTTAATATCGTCGTTATTTTGTCATAAACATCGTCGTTAATGTCGTCGTTATTATCGTCATTATCATCGTTGTTATCATCCTTATCATCCTCATAATTATCGTCGTTAATATCGTCGTTATTTTGTCATAATCATCGACGATAATGTCGTCGTTATTATCGTCATTATCTTCGTTGTTATCGTCATAATTATCATCGTTAATATCGTCGTTATTATTGTCATTATCTTCTTTTTATCGACGTTAGTATCGTCGTTAATATCGTCGTTATTATCGTCGTTAATATCGTCATTATCATAGTTGTTAGCGTCCTTATTATCCTCATAATTATCGTCGTTAATATCGTCGTTATTTTGTCATAATCATCGTCGTTAATGTCGTCGTTATTATCGTCATTATCTACGTTGTTATCGTCATTAATATCATCGATAATATCGTCGTTATTATTGTCATTATCTTCTTTTTATCGTCGTTATTAACGTCGTTATTATCGTCGTTAATATCGTCGTTATAATCGTCGTTAATATCGTTATTATCATCGTTGTTATTGTCCTTATTATCCTCATAATTATCGTCGTTAATATCGTCGTTATTTTGTCACAATCATCGTCGTTAATGTCGTCGTTAATATCGTCATTATCATCGTTGTTATCGTCCTTATCATCCTCATAATTATCGTCGTTAATATCGTCGTTATTTTGTCATAATCATCGTCGTTAATGTCGTCGTTATTATCGTCATTATCTACGTTGTTATCGTCATAAATATCATCGATAATATCGTCGTTATTATTGTCATTATCTTCTTTTTATCGTCGTTATTAACGTCGTTATTATCGTCGTTAATATCGTCGTTAATATCGTCATTATCATCGTTGTTATCGTCCTTATCATCCTCATAATTATCGTCGTTAATATCGTCGTTATTTTGTCATAATCATCGTCGTTAATGTCGTCGTTATTATCGTCATTATCTACGTTGTTATCGTCATAAATATCATCGATAATATCGTCGTTATTTGTGTCATTATCTTCTTTTTATTGTCTTTATTATCGTCGTTAATATCGTCGTTATTATCGTCGTTAATATCGTCGTTAATATCGTCATTATCATCGTTGTTATCGTCCTTATCATCCTCATAATTATCGTCGTTAATATCGTCGTTATTTTGTCATAATCATCGTCGTTAATGTCGTCGTTATTATCGTCATTATCTACGTTGTTATCGTCATAAATATCATCGATAATATCGTCGTTATTATTGTCATTATCTTCTTTTTATCGTCGTTTTTAACGTCGTTATTATCGTCGTTAATATCGTCGTTTATATCGTCATTATAATCGTTGTTATCGTCCTTATTATCCTCATAATTATCGTCGTTAATATCGTCGTTATTTTGTCATAAGCATCGTCGTTAATGTCGTCGTTATTATCGTCATTATCATCGTTGTTATCATCCTTATCATCCTCATAATTATCGTCGTTAATATCGTCGTTATTTTGTCATAATCATCGACGATAATGTCGTCGTTATTATCGTTATTATCTTCGTTGTTATCGTCATAATTATCATCGTTAATATCGTCGTTATTATTGTCATTATCTTCTTTTTATCGACGTTATTATCGTCGTTAATATCGTCGTTAATATCGTCATTATCATCATTGTTATCGTCCTTATTATCCTCATAATTATCGTCGTTATTATCGTCGTTATTTTGTCACAATCATCGTCGTTAATGTCGTCGTTATTATCGTCATTATCTACGTTGTTATCGTCATAAATAACATCGATAATATCGTCGTTATTATTGTCATTATCTTCTTTTTATCGTCGTTATTAACGTCGTTATTATCGTCGTTAATATCGTCGTTAATATCGTCATTATCATCGTTGTTATCGTCCTTATCATCCTCATAATTATCGTCGTTAATATCGTCGTTATTTTGTCATAATCATCGTCGTTAATGTCGTCGTTATTATCGTCATTATCATCGTTGTTATCGTCATAAATATCATCGATAATATCGTCGTTATTATTGTCATTATCTTCTTTTTATCGTCGTTATTAACGTCGTTATTATCGTCGTTAATATCGTCGTTAATATCGTCATTATCATCGTTGTTATCGTCCTTATTATCCTCATAGTTATCGTCGTTAATATCGTCGTTATTTTGTCATAAACATCGTCGCTAATGTCGTCGTTATTATCGTCATTATCATCGTTGTTATCGTCCTTATCATCCTCATAATTATCGTCGTTAATATCGTCGTTATTTTGTCATAATCATTGTCGTTAATGTCGTCGTTATTATCGTCATTATCTTCGTTGTTATCGTCCTTATTATCCTCATAATTATCGTCGTTAATATCGTCGTTATTTTGTCATAAACATCGTCGCTAATGTCGTCGTTATTATCGTCATTATCATCGTTGTTATCGTCCTTATCATCCTCATAATTATCGTCGTTAATATCGTCGTTATTTTGTCATAATCATCGTCGTTAATGTCGTCGTTATTATCGTCATTATCATCGTTGTTATCATCCTTATCATCCTCATAATTATCGTCGTTAATATCGTCGTTATTTTGTCATAATCATCGACGATAATGTCGTCGTTAATATCGTCATTATCTACGTTGTTATCGTCATAAATATTATCTTTAATATCGTCGTTATTATTGTCATTATCTTCTTTTTATTGTCTTTATTATCGTCGTTAATATCGTCGTTATTATCGTCGTTAATATCGTCGTTAATATCGTCATTATCATCGTTGTTATCGTCCTTATCATCCTCATAATTATCGTCGTTAATATCGTCGTTATTTTGTCATAATCATCGTCGTTAATGTCGTCGTTATTATCGTCATTATCTACGTTGTTATCGTCATAAATATCATCGATAATATCGTCGTTATTATTGTCATTATCTTCTTTTTATCGTCGTTTTTAACGTCGTTATTATCGTCGTTAATATCGTCGTTAATATCGTCATTATAATCGTTGTTATCGTCCTTATTATCCTCATAATTATCGTCGTTAATATCGTCGTTATTTTGTCATAAACATCGTCGTTAATGTCGTCGTTATTATCGTCATTATCATCGTTGTTATCATCCTTATCATCCTCATAATTATCGTCGTTAATATCGTCGTTATTTTGTCATAATCATCGACGATAATGTCGTCGTTATTATCGTCATTATCTTCGTTGTTATCGTCATAATTATCATCGTTAATATCGTCGTTATTATTGTCATTATCTTCTTTTTATCGACGTTATTATCGTCGTTAATATGGTCGTTATTATCGTCGTTAATATCGTCATTATCATCGTTGTTATCGTCTTTATTATCCTCATAATTATCGTCGTTAATATCGTCGTTATTTTGTCACAATCATCGTCGTTAATGTCGTCGTTATTATCGTCATTATCATCGTTGTTATCGTCCTTATTATCCTCATAATTATCGTCGTTAATATCGTCGTTATTTTGTCATAATCGTCGTCGTTAATGTCGTCGTTATTATCGTCATTATCTACGTTGTTATCGTCATAAATAACATCGATAATATCGTCGTTATTATTGTCATTATCTTCTTTTTATCGTCGTTATTAACGTCGTTATTATCGTCGTTAATATCGTCGTTAATATCGTCATTATCATCGCTGTTATCGTCCTTATCATCCTCATAATTATCGTCGTTAATATCGTCGTTATTTTGTCATAATCATCGTCGTTAATGTCGTCGTTATTATCGTCATTATCTACGTTGTTATCGACATAAATATTATCTTTAATATCGTCGTTATTATTGTCATTATCTTCTTTTTATTGTCTTTATTATCGTCGTTAATATCGTCGTTATTATCGTCGTTAATATCGTCGTTAATATCGTCATTATAATCGTTGTTATCGTCCTTATTATCCTCATAATTATCGTCGTTAATATCGTCGTTATTTTGTCATAATCATCGTCGTTAATGTCGTCGTTATTATCGTCATTATCTACGTTGTTATCGTCATAAATATCATCGATAATATCGTCGTTATTATTGTCATTATCTTCTTTTTATCGTCGTTATTAACGTCGTTATTATCGTCGTTAATATCGTCGTTAATATCGTCATTATCATCGTTGTTATCGTCCTTATCATCCTCATAATTATCGTCGTTAATATCGTCGTTATTTTGTCATAATCATCGTCGTTAATGTCGTCGTTATTATCGTCATTATCTACGTTGTTATCGTCATAAATATCATCGATAATATCGTCGTTATTATTGTCATTATCTTCTTTTTATTGTCTTTATTATCGTCGTTAATATCGTCGTTATTATCGTCGTTAATATCGTCGTTAATATCGTCATTATCATCGTTGTTATCGTCCTTATCATCCTCATAATTATCGTCGTTAATATCGTCGTTATTTTGTCATAATCATCGTCGTTAATGTCGTCGTTATTATCGTCATTATCTACGTTGTTATCGTCATAAATATCATCGATAATATCGTCGTTATTATTGTCATTATCTTCCTTTTATCGTCGTTTTTAACGTCGTTATTATCGTCGTTAATATCGTCGTTAATATCGTCATTATAATCGTTGTTATCGTCCTTATTTTCCTCATAATTATCGTCGTTAATATCGTCGTTATTTTGTCATAATCATCGTCGTTAATGTCGTCGTTATTATCGTCATTATCTACGTTGTTATCGTCATAAATATCATCGATAATATCGTCGTTATTATTGTCATTATCTTCTTTTTATCGTCGTTTTTAACGTCGTTATTATCGTCGTTAATATCGTCGTTAATATCGTCATTATAATCGTTGTTATCGTCCTTATTATCCTCATAATTATCGTCGTTAATATCGTCGTTATTTTGTCATAAACATCGTCGTTAATGTCGTCGTTATTATCGTCATTATCATCGTTGTTATCATCCTTATCATCCTCATAATTATCGTCGTTAATATCGTCGTTATTTTGTCATAATCATCGACGATAATGTCGTCGTTATTATCGTCATTATCTTCGTTGTTATCGTCATAATTATCATCGTTAATATCGTCGTTATTATTGTCATTATGTTCTTTTTATCGACGTTATTATCGTCGTTAATATGGTCGTTATTATCGTCGTTAATATCGTCATTATCATCGTTGTTATCGTCCTTATTATCCTCATAATTATCGTCGTTAATATCGTCGTTATTTTGTCACAATCATCGTCGTTAATGTCGTCGTTATTATCGTCATTATCATCGTTGTTATCGTCCTTATCATCCTCATAATTATCGTCGTTAATATCGTCGTTATTTTGTCATAATCATCGTCGTTAATGTCGTCGTTATTATCGTCATTATCTACGTTGTTATCGTCATAAATATTATCGTTAATATCGTCGTTATTATTGTCATTATCTTCTTTTTATTGTCTTTATTATCGTCGTTAATATCGTCGTTATTATCGTCGTTAATATCGTCGTTAATATCGTCATTATCATCGTTGTTATCGTCCTTATTATCCTCATAATTATCGTCGTTAATATCGTCGTTATTTTGTCATAATCATCGTCGTTATTGTCGTCGTTATTATCGTCATTATCTACGTTGTTATCGTCATAAATATCATCGATAATATCGTCGTTATTATTGTCATTATCTTCTTTTTATCGTCGTTATTAACGTCGTTATTATCGTCGTTAATATCGTCGTTAATATCGTCATTATCATCGTTGTTATCGTCCTTATCATCCTCATAATTATCGTCGTTAATATCGTCGTTATTTTGTCATAATCATCGTCGTTAATGTCGTCGTTATTATCGTCATTATCTACGTTGTTATCGTCATAAATATCATCGATAATATCGTCGTTATTATTGTCATTATCTTCTTTTTATCGTCGTTTTTAACGTCGTTATTATCGTCGTTAATATCGTCGTTAATATCGTCATTATAATCGTTGTTATCGTCCTTATTATCCTCATAATTATCGTCGTTAATATCGTCGTTATTTTGTCATAAACATCGTCGCTAATATCGTCGTTAATATCGTCATTATCATCGTTGTTATCGTCCTTATCATCCTCATAATTATCGTCGTTAATATCGTCGTTATTTTGTCATAATCATCGTCGTTAATGTCGTCGTTATTATCGTCATTATCTACGTTGTTATCGACATAAATATTATCTTTAATATCGTCGTTATTATTGTCATTATCTTCTTTTTATTGTCTTTATTATCGTCGTTAATATCGTCGTTATTATCGTCGTTAATATCGTCGTTAATATCGTCATTATCATCGTTGTTATCGTCCTTATTATCCTCATAATTATCGTCGTTAATATCGTCGTTATTTTGTCATAATCATCGTCGTTAATGTCGTCGTTATTATCGTCATTATCTACGTTGTTATCGTCATAAATATCATCGATAATATCCTCGTTATTATTGTCATTATCTTCTTTTTATCGTCGTTATTAACGTCGTTATTATCGTCGTTAATATCGTCGTTATTATCGTCGTTAATATCGTTATTATCATCGTTGTTATCGTCCTTATTATCCTCATAATTATCGTCGTTAATATCGTCGTTATTTTGTCACAATCATCGTCGTTAATGTCGTCGTTAATATCGTCATTATCATCGTTGTTATCGTCCTTATCATCCTCATAATTATCGTCGTTAATATCGTCGTTATTTTGTCATAATCATCGTCGTTAATGTCGTCGTTATTATCGTCATTATCATCGTTGTTATCATCCTTATCATCCTCATAATTATCGTCGTTAATATCGTCGTTATTTTGTCATAATCATCGACGATAATGTCGTCGTTAATATCGTCATTATCTACGTTGTTATCGTCATAAATATTATCTTTAATATCGTCGTTATTATTGTCATTATCTTCTTTTTATTGTCTTTATTATCGTCGTTAATATCGTCGTTATTATCGTCGTTAATATCGTCGTTAATATCGTCATTATCATCGTTGTTATCGTCCTTATCATCCTCATAATTATCGTCGTTAATATCGTCGTTATTTTGTCATAATCATCGTCGTTAATGTCGTCGTTATTATCGTCATTATCTACGTTGTTATCGTCATAAATATCATCGATAATATCGTCGTTATTATTGTCATTATCTTCTTTTTATCGTCGTTTTTAACGTCGTTATTATCGTCGTTAATATCGTCGTTAATATCGTCATTATAATCGTTGTTATCGTCCTTATTATCCTCATAATTATCGTCGTTAATATCGTCGTTATTTTGTCATAAACATCGTCGTTAATGTCGTCGTTATTATCGTCATTATCATCGTTGTTATCATCCTTATCATCCTCATAATTATCGTCGTTAATATCGTCGTTATTTTGTCATAATCATCGACGATAATGTCGTCGTTATTATCGTCATTATCTTCGTTGTTATCGTCATAATTATCATCGTTAATATCGTCGTTATTATTGTCATTATCTTCTTTTTATCGACGTTATTATCGTCGTTAATATGGTCGTTATTATCGTCGTTAATATCGTCATTATCATCGTTGTTATCGTCCTTATTATCCTCATAATTATCGTCGTTAATATCGTCGTTATTTTGTCACAATCATCGTCGTTAATGTCGTCGTTATTATCGTCATTATCATCGTTGTTATCGTCCTTATTATCCTCATAATTATCGTCGTTAATATCGTCGTTATTTTGTCATAATCGTCGTCGTTAATGTCGTCGTTATTATCGTCATTATCTACGTTGTTATCGTCATAAATAACATCGATAATATCGTCGTTATTATTGTCATTATCTTCTTTTTATCGTCGTTATTAACGTCGTTATTATCATCGTTAATATCGTCGTTAATATCGTCATTATCATCGTTGTTATCGTCCTTATTATCCTCATAATTATCGTCGTTAATATCGTCGTTATTTTGTCACAATCATCGTCGTTAATGTCGTCGTTAATATCGTCATTATCATCGTTGTTATCGTCCTTATCATCCTCATAATTATCGTCGTTAATATCGTCGTTATTTTGTCATAATCATCGTCGTTAATGTCGTCGTTATTATCGTCATTATCATCGTTGTTATCATCCTTATCATCCTCATAATTATCGTCGTTAATATCGTCGTTATTTTGTCATAATCATCGACGATAATGTCATCGTTAATATCGTCATTATCTACGTTGTTATCGTCATAAATATTATCTTTAATATCGTCGTTATTATTGTCATTATCTTCTTTTTATTGTCTTTATTATCGTCGTTAATATCGTCGTTATTATCGTCGTTAATATCGTCGTTAATATCGTCATTATCATCGTTGTTATCGTCCTTATCATCCTCATAATTATCGTCGTTAATATCGTCGTTATTTTGTCATAATCATCGTCGTTAATGTGTTCGTTATTATCGTCATTATCTACGTTGTTATCGTCATAAATATCATCGATAATATCGTCGTTATTATTGTCATTATCTTCTTTTTATCGTCGTTTTTAACGTCGTTATTATCGTCGTTAATATCGTCGTTAATATCGTCATTATAATCGTTGTTATCGTCCTTATTATCCTCATAATTATCGTCGTTAATATCGTCGTTATTTTGTCATAAACATCGTCGTTAATGTCGTCGTTATTATCGTCATTATCATCGTTGTTATCATCCTTATCATCCTCATAATTATCGTCGTTAATATCGTCGTTATTTTGTCATAATCATCGACGATAATGTCGTCGTTATTATCGTCATTATCTTCGTTGTTATCGTCATAATTATCATCGTTAATATCGTCGTTATTATTGTCATTATCTTCTTTTTATCGACGTTATTATCGTCGTTAATATGGTCGTTATTATCGTCGTTAATATCGTCATTATCATCGTTGTTATCGTCCTTATTATCCTCATAATTATCGTCGTTAATATCGTCGTTATTTTGTCACAATCATCGTCGTTAATGTCGTCGTTATTATCGTCATTATCATCGTTGTTATCGTCCTTATTATCCTCATAATTATCGTCGTTAATATCGTCGTTATTTTGTCATAATCGTCGTCGTTAATGTCGTCGTTATTATCGTCATTATCTACGTTGTTATCGTCATAAATAACATCGATAATATCGTCGTTATTATTGTCATTATCTTCTTTTTATCGTCGTTATTAACGTCGTTATTATCGTCGTTAATATCGTCGTTAATATCGTCATTATCATCGTTGTTATCGTCCTTATCATCCTCATAATTATCGTCGTTAATATCGTCGTTATTTTGTCATAATCATCGTCGTTAATGTCGTCGTTATTATCGTCATTATCTACGTTGTTATCGACATAAATATTATCTTTAATATCGTCGTTATTATTGTCATTATCTTCTTTTTATTGTCTTTATTATCGTCGTTAATATCGTCGTTATTATCGTCGTTAATATCGTCGTTAATATCGTCATTATCATCGTTGTTATCGTCCTTATTATCCTCATAATTATCGTCGTTAATATCGTCGTTATTTTGTCATAATCATCGTCGTTAATGTCGTCGTTATTATCGTCATTATCTACGTTGTTATCGTCATAAATATCATCGATAATATCGTCGTTATTATTGTCATTATCTTCTTTTTATCGTCGTTATTAACGTCGTTATTATCGTCGTTAATATCGTCGTTATTATCGTCGTTAATATCGTTATTATCATCGTTGTTATCGTCCTTATTATCCTCATAATTATCGTCGTTAATATCGTCGTTATTTTGTCACAATCATCGTCGTTAATGTCGTCGTTAATATCGTCATTATCATCGTTGTTATCGTCCTTATCATCCTCATAATTATCGTCGTTAATATCGTCGTTATTTTGTCATAATCATCGTCGTTAATGTCGTCGTTATTATCGTCATTATCTACGTTGTTATCGTCATAAATATCATCGATAATATCGTCGTTATTATTGTCATTATCTTCTTTTTATCGTCGTTTTTAACGTCGTTATTATCGTCGTTAATATCGTCGTTAATATCGTCATTATAATCGTTGTTATCGTCCTTATTTTCCTCATAATTATCGTCGTTAATATCGTCGTTATTTTGTCATAATCATCGTCGTTAATGTCGTCGTTATTATCGTCATTATCTACGTTGTTATCGTCTTAAATATCATCGATAATATCGTCGTTATTATTGTCATTATCTTCTTTTTATCGTCGTTTTTAACGTCGTTATTATCGTCGTTAATATCGTCGTTAATATCGTCATTATAATCGTTGTTATCGTCCTTATTATCCTCATAATTATCGTCGTTAATATCGTCGTTATTTTGTCATAAACATCGTCGTTAATGTCGTCGTTATTATCGTCATTATCATCGTTGTTATCATCCTTATCATCCTCATAATTATCGTCGTTAATATCGTCGTTATTTTGTCATAATCATCGTCGTTAATGTCGTCGTTATTATCGTCATTATCTACGTTGTTATCGTCATAAATATTATCGTTAATATCGTCGTTATTATTGTCATTATCTTCTTTTTATTGTCTTTATTATCGTCGTTAATATCGTCGTTATTATCGTCGTTAATATCGTCGTTAATATCGTCATTATCATCGTTGTTATCGTCCTTATTATCCTCATAATTATCGTCGTTAATATCGTCGTTATTTTGTCATAATCATCGTCGTTATTGTCGTCGTTATTATCGTCATTATCTACGTTGTTATCGTCATAAATATCATCGATAATATCGTCGTTATTCTTGTCATTATCTTCTTTTTATCGTCGTTTTTAACGTCGTTATTATCGTCGTTAATATCGTCGTTAATATCGTCATTATAATCGTTGTTATCGTCCTTATTATCCTCATAATTATCGTCGTTAATATCGTCGTTATTTTGTCATAAACATCGTCGTTAATGTCGTCGTTATTATCGTCATTATCATCGTTGTTATCATCCTTATCATCCTCATAATTATCGTCGTTAATATCGTCGTTATTTTGTCATAATCATCGATGATAATGTCGTCGTTATTATCGTCATTATCTTCGTTGTTATCGTCATAATTATCATCGTTAATATCGTCGTTATTATTGTCATTATCTTCTTTTTATCGACGTTATTATCGTCGTTAATATGGTCGTTATTATCGTCGTTAATATCGTCATTATCATCGTTGTTATCGTCCTTATTATCCTCATAATTATCGTCGTTAATATCGTCGTTATTTTGTCACAATCATCGTCGTTAATGTCGTCGTTATTATCGTCATTATCATCGTTGTTATCGTCCTTATTATCCTCATAATTATCGTCGTTAATATCGTCGTTATTTTGTCATAATCGTCGTCGTTAATGTCGTCGTTATTATCGTCATTATCTACGTTGTTATCGTCATAAATAACATCGATAATATCGTCGTTATTATTGTCATTATCTTCTTTTTATCGTCGTTATTAACGTCGTTATTATCGTCGTTAATATCGTCGTTAATATCGTCATTATCATCGTTGTTATCGTCCTTATCATCCTCATAATTATCGTCGTTAATATCGTCGTTATTTTGTCATAATCATCGTCGTTAATGTCGTCGTTATTATCGTCATTATCTACGTTGTTATCGACATAAATATTATCTTTAATATCGTCGTTATTATTGTCATTATCTTCTTTTTATTGTCTTTATTATCGTCGTTAATATCGTCGTTATTATCGTCGTTAATATCGTCATTATCATCGTTGTTATCGTCCTTATTATCCTCATAATTATCGTCGTTAATATCGTTGTTATTTTGTCATAATCATCGTCGTTAATGTCGTCGTTATTATCGTCATTATCTACGTTGTTATCGTCATAAATATCATCGATAATATCGTCGTTATTATTGTCATTATCTTCTTTTTATCGTCGTTATTAACGTCGTTATTATCGTCGTTAATATCGTCGTTATTATCGTCGTTAATATCGTTATTATCATCGTTGTTATCGTCCTTATTATCCTCCTAATTATCGTCGTTAATATCGTCGTTATTTTGTCACAATCATCGTCGTTAATGTCGTCGTTAATATCGTCATTATCATCGTTGTTATCGTCCTTATCATCCTCATAATTATCGTCGTTAATATCGTCGTTATTTTGTCATAATCATCGTCGTTAATGTCGTCGTTATTATCGTCATTATCTACGTTGTTATCGTCATAAATATCATCGATAATATCGTCGTTATTATTGTCATTATCTTCTTTTTATCGTCGTTATTAACGTCGTTATTATCGTCGTTAATATCGTCGTTAATATCGTCATTATCATCGTTGTTATCGTCCTTATCATCCTCATAATTATCGTCGTTAATATCGTCGTTATTTTGTCATAATCATCGTCGTTAATGTCGTCGTTATTATCGTCATTATCTACGTTGTTATCGTCATAAATATCATCGATAATATCGTCGTTATTATTGTCATTATCTTCTTTTTATTGTCTTTATTATCGTCGTTAATATCGTCGTTATTATCGTCGTTAATATCGTCGTTAATATCGTCATTATCATCGTTGTTATCGTCCTTATCATCCTCATAATTATCGTCGTTAATATCGTCGTTATTTTGTCATAATCATCGTCGTTAATGTCGTCGTTATTATCGTCATTATCTACGTTGTTATCGTCATAAATATCATCGATAATATCGTCGTTATTATTGTCATTATCTTCTTTTTATCGTCGTTTTTAACGTCGTTATTATCGTCGTTAATATCGTCGTTAATATCGTCATTATAATCGTTGTTATCGTCCTTATTTTCCTCATAATTATCGTCGTTAATATCGTCGTTATTTTGTCATAATCATCGTCGTTAATGTCGTCGTTATTATCGACATTATCTACGTTGTTATCGTCATAAATATCATCGATAATATCGTCGTTATTATTGTCATTATCTTCTTTTTATCGTCGTTTTTAACGTCGTTATTATCGTCGTTAATATCGTCGTTAATATCGTCATTATAATCGTTGTTATCGTCCTTATTATCCTCATAATTATCGTCGTTAATATCGTCGTTATTTTGTCATAAACATCGTCGTTAATGTCGTCGTTATTATCGTCATTATCATCGTTGTTATCATCCTTATCATCCTCATAATTATCGTCGTTAATATCGTCGTTATTTTGTCATAATCATCGTCGTTAATGTCATCGTTATTATCGTCATTATCTACGTTGTTATCGTCATAAATATTATCGTTAATATCGTCGTTATTATTGTCATTATCTTCTTTTTATTGTCTTTATTATCGTCGTTAATATCGTCGTTATTATCGTCGTTAATATCGTCGTTAATATCGTCATTATCATCGTTGTTATCGTCCTTATTATCCTCATAATTATCGTCGTTAATATCGTCGTTATTTTGTCATAATCATCGTCGTTATTGTCGTCGTTATTATCGTCATTATCTACGTTGTTATCGTCATAAATATCATCGATAATATCGTCGTTATTATTATCATTATCTTCTTTTTATCGTCGTTATTAACGTCGTTATTATCGTCGTTAATATCGTCGTTAATATCGTCATTATCATCGTTGTTATCGTCCTTATCATCCTCATAATTATCGTCGTTAATATCGTCGTTATTTTGTCATAATCATCGTCGTTAATGTCGTCGTTATTATCGTCATTATCTACGTTGTTATCGTCATAAATATCATCGATAATATCGTCGTTATTATTGTCATTATCTTCTTTTTATCGTCGTTTTTAACGTCGTTATTATCGTCGTTAATATCGTCGTTAATATCGTCATTATCATCGTTGTTATCGTCCTTATTATCCTCATAATTATCGTCGTTAATATCGTCGTTAATTTGTCATAATCGTCGTCGTTAATGTCGTCGTTATTATCGTCATTATCTACGTTGTTATCGTCATAAATAACATCGATAATATCGTCGTTATTATTGTCATTATCTTCTTTTTATCGTCGTTATTAACGTTGTTATTATCGTCGTTAATATCGTCGTTATTATCGTCGTTAATATCGTTATTATCATCGTTGTTATCGTCCTTATTATCCTCCTAATTATCGTCGTTAATATCGTCGTTATTTTGTCACAATCATCGTCGTTAATGTCGTCGTTAATATCGTCATTATCATCGTTGTTATCGTCCTTATCATCCTCATAATTATCGTCGTTAATATCGTCGTTATTTTGTCATAATCATCGTCGTTAATGTCGTCGTTATTATCGTCATTATCTACGTTGTTATCGTCATAAATATCATCGATAATATCGTCGTTATTATTGTCATTATCTTCTTTTTATCGTCGTTATTAACGTCGTTATTATCGTCGTTAATATCGTCGTTAATATCGTCATTATCATCGTTGTTATCGTCCTTATCATCCTCATAATTATCGTCGTTAATATCGTCGTTATTTTGTCATAATCATCGTCGTTAATGTCGTCGTTATTATCGTCATTATCTACGTTGTTATCGTCATAAATATCATCGATAATATCGTCGTTATTATTGTCATTATCTTCTTTTTATCGTCGTTATAAACGTCGTTATTATCGTCGTTAATATCGTCGTTATTATCGTCGTTAATATCGTTATTATCATCGTTGTTATCGTCCTTATTATCCTCCTAATTATCGTCGTTAATATCGTCGTTATTTTGTCACAATCATCGTCGTTAATGTCGTCGTTAATATCGTCATTATCATCGTTGTTATCGTCCTTATCATCCTCATAATTATCGTCGTTAATATCGTCGTTATTTTGTCATAATCATCGTCGTTAATGTCGTCGTTATTATCGTCATTATCTACGTTGTTATCGTCATAAATATCATCGATAATATCGTCGTTATTATTGTCATTATCTTCTTCTTATCGTCGTTTTTAACGTCGTTATTATCGTCGTTAATATCGTCGTTAATATCGTCATTATAATCGTTGTTATCGTCCTTATTATCCTCATAATTATCGTCGTTAATATCGTCGTTATTTTGTCATAAACATCGTCGCTAATGTCGTCGTTATTATCGTCATTATCATCGTTGTTATCGTCCTTATCCTTCTCATAATTATCGTCGTTAATATCGTCGTTATTTTGTCATAATCATCGTCGTTAATGTCGTCGTTATTATCGTCATTATCTACGTTGTTATCGTCATAAATATTATCTTTAATATCGTCGTTATTATTGTCATTATCTTCTTTTTATTGTCTTTATTATCGTCGTTAATATCGTCGTTATTATCGTCGTTAATATCGTCGTTAATATCGTCATTATCATCGTTGTTATCGTCCTTATTATCCTCATAATTATCGTCGTTAATATCGTCGTTATTTTGTCATAATCGTCGTCGTTAATGTCGTCGTTATTATCGTCATTATCTACGTTGTTATCGTCATAAATAACATCGATAATATCGTCGTTATTATTGTCATTATCTTCTTTTTATCGTCGTTATTAACGTCGTTATTATCGTCGTTAATATCGTCGTTAATATCGTCATTATCATCGTTGTTATCGTCCTTATCATCCTCATAATTATCGTCGTTAATATCGTCGTTATTTTGTCATAATCATCGTCGTTAATGTCGTCGTTATTATCGTCATTATCTACGTTGTTATCGACATAAATATTATCTTTAATATCGTCGTTATTATTGTCATTATCTTCTTTTTATTGTCTTTATTATCGTCGTTAATATCGTCGTTATTATCGTCGTTAATATCGTCGTTAATATCGTCATTATCATCGTTGTTATCGTCCTTATTATCCTCATAATTATCGTCGTTAATATCGTCGTTATTTTGTCATAATCATCGTCGTTAATGTCGTCGTTATTATCGTCATTATCTACGTTGTTATCGTCATAAATATCATCGATAATATCGTCGTTATTATTGTCATTATCTTCTTTTTATCGTCGTTATTAACGTCGTTATTATCGTCGTTAATATCGTCGTTATTATCGTCGTTAATATCGTTATTATCATCGTTGTTATCGTCCTTATTATCCTCATAATTATCGTCGTTAATATCGTCGTTATTTTGTCACAATCATCGTCGTTAATGTCGTCGTTAATATCGTCATTATCATCGTTGTTATCGTCCTTATCATCCTCATAATTATCGTCGTTAATATCGTCGTTATTTTGTCATAATCATCGTCGTTAATGTCGTCGTTATTATCGTCATTATCATCGTTGTTATCATCCTTATCATCCTCATAATTATCGTCGTTAATATCGTCGTTATTTTGTCATAATCATCGACGATAATGTCGTCGTTAATATCGTCATTATCTACGTTGTTATCGTCATAAATATTATCTTTAATATCGTCGTTATTATTGTCATTATCTTCTTTTTATTGTCTTTATTATCGTCCTTAATATCGTCGTTATTATCGTCGTTAATATCGTCGTTAATATCGTCATTATCATGGTTGTTATCGTCCTTATCATCCTCATAATTATCGTCGTTAATATCGACGTTATTTTGTCATAATCATCGTCGTTAATGTCGTCGTTATTATCGTCATTATCTACGTTGTTATCGTCATAAATATCATCGATAATATCGTCGTTATTCTTGTCATTATCTTCTTTTTATCGTCGTTTTTAACGTCGTTATTATCGTCGTTAATATCGTCGTTAATATCGTCATTATAATCGTTGTTATCGTCCTTATTATCCTCATAATTATCGTCGTTAATATCGTCGTTATTTTGTCATAAACATCGTCGTTAATGTCGTCGTTATTATCGTCATTATCATCGTTGTTATCATCCTTATCATCCTCATAATTATCGTCGTTAATATCGTCGTTATTTTGTCATAATCATCGACGATAATGTCGTCGTTATTATCGTCATTATCTTCGTTGTTATCGTCATAATTATCATCGTTAATATCGTCGTTATTATTGTCATTATCTTCTTTTTATCGACGTTATTATCGTCGTTAATATGGTCGTTATTATCGTCGTTAATATCGTCATTATCATCGTTGTTATCGTCCTTATTATCCTCATAATTATCGTCGTTAATATCGTCGTTATTTTGTCACAATCATCGTCGTTAATGTCGTCGTTATTATCGTCATTATCATCGTTGTTATCGTCCTTATTATCCTCATAATTATCGTCGTTAATATCGTCGTTATTTTGTCATAATCGTCGTCGTTAATGTCGTCGTTATTATCGTCATTATCTACGTTGTTATCGTCATAAATAACATCGATAATATCGTCGTTATTATTGTCATTATCTTCTTTTTATCGTCGTTATTAACGTCGTTATTATCGTCGTTAATATCGTCGTTAATATCGTCATTATCATCGTTGTTATCGTCCTTATCATCCTCATAATTATCGTCGTTAATATCGTCGTTATTTTGTCATAATCATCGTCGTTAATGTCGTCGTTATTATCGTCATTATCTACGTTGTTATCGACATAAATATTATCTTTAATATCGTCGTTATTATTGTCATTATCTTCTTTTTATTGTCTTTATTATCGTCGTTAATATCGTCGTTATTATCGTCGTTAATATCGTCATTATCATCGTTGTTATCGTCCTTATTATCCTCATAATTATCGTCGTTAATATCGTTGTTATTTTGTCATAATCATCGTCGTTAATGTCGTCGTTATTATCGTCATTATCTACGTTGTTATCGTCATAAATATCATCGATAATATCGTCGTTATTATTGTCATTATCTTCTTTTTATCGTCGTTATTAACGTCGTTATTATCGTCGTTAATATCGTCGTTATTATCGTCGTTAATATCGTTATTATCATCGTTGTTATCGTCCTTATTATCCTCCTAATTATCGTCGTTAATATCGTCGTTATTTTGTCACAATCATCGTCGTTAATGTCGTCGTTAATATCGTCATTATCATCGTTGTTATCGTCCTTATCATCCTCATAATTATCGTCGTTAATATCGTCGTTATTTTGTCATAATCATCGTCGTTAATGTCGTCGTTATTATCGTCATTATCTACGTTGTTATCGTCATAAATATCATCGATAATATCGTCGTTATTATTGTCATTATCTTCTTTTTATCGTCGTTATTAACGTCGTTATTATCGTCGTTAATATCGTCGTTAATATCGTCATTATCATCGTTGTTATCGTCCTTATCATCCTCATAATTATCGTCGTTAATATCGTCGTTATTTTGTCATAATCATCGTCGTTAATGTCGTCGTTATTATCGTCATTATCTACGTTGTTATCGTCATAAATATCATCGATAATATCGTCGTTATTATTGTCATTATCTTCTTTTTATTGTCTTTATTATCGTCGTTAATATCGTCGTTATTATCGTCGTTAATATCGTCGTTAATATCGTCATTATCATCGTTGTTATCGTCCTTATCATCCTCATAATTATCGTCGTTAATATCGTCGTTATTTTGTCATAATCATCGTCGTTAATGTCGTCGTTATTATCGTCATTATCTACGTTGTTATCGTCATAAATATCATCGATATTATCGTCGTTATTATTGTCATTATCTTCTTTTTATCGTCGTTTTTAACGTCGTTATTATCGTCGTTAATATCGTCGTTAATATCGTCATTATAATCGTTGTTATCGTCCTTATTTTCCTCATAATTATCGTCGTTAATATCGTCGTTATTTTGTCATAATCATCGTCGTTAATGTCGTCGTTATTATCGTCATTATCTACGTTGTTATCGTCATAAATATCATCGATAATATCGTCGTTATTATTGTCATTATCTTCTTTTTATCGTCGTTTTTAACGTCGTTATTATCGTCGTTAATATCGTCGTTAATATCGTCATTATAATCGTTGTTATCGTCCTTATTATCCTCATAATTATCGTCGTTAATATCGTCGTTATTTTGTCATAAACATCGTCGTTAATGTCGTCGTTATTATCGTCATTATCATCGTTGTTATCATCCTTATCATCCTCATAATTATCGTCGTTAATATCGTCGTTATTTTGTCATAATCATCGTCGTTAATGTCATCGTTATTATCGTCATTATCTACGTTGTTATCGTCATAAATATTATCGTTAATATCGTCGTTATTATTGTCATTATCTTCTTTTTATTGTCTTTATTAGCGTCGTTAATATCGTCGTTATTATCGTCGTTAATATCGTCGTTAATATCGTCATTATCATCGTTGTTATCGTCCTTATTATCCTCATAATTATCGTCGTTAATATCGTCGTTATTTTGTCATAATCATCGTCGTTATTGTCGTCGTTATTATCGTCATTATCTACGTTGTTATCGTCATAAATATCATCGATAATATCGTCGTTATTATTATCATTATCTTCTTTTTATCGTCGTTATTAACGTCGTTATTATCGTCGTTAATATCGTCGTTAATATCGTCATTATCATCGTTGTTATCGTCCTTATCATCCTCATAATTATCGTCGTTAATATCGTCGTTATTTTGTCATAATCATCGTCGTTAATGTCGTCGTTATTATCGTCATTATCTACGTTGTTATCGTCATAAATATTATCTTTAATATCGTCGTTATTATTGTCATTATCTTCTTTTTATTGTCTTTATTATCGTCGTTAATATCGTCGTTATTATCGTCGTTAATATCGTCGTTAATATCGTCATTATCATCGTTGTTATCGTCCTTATTATCCTCATAATTATCGTCGTTAATATCGTCGTTATTTTGTCATAATCGTCGTCGTTAATGTCGTCGTTATTATCGTCATTATCTACGTTGTTATCGTCATAAATAACATCGATAATATCGTCGTTATTATTGTCATTATCTTCTTTTTATCGTCGTTATTAACGTCGTTATTATCGTCGTTAATATCGTCGTTAATATCGTCATTATCATCGTTGTTATCGTCCTTATCATCCTCATAATTATCGTCGTTAATATCGTCGTTATTTTGTCATAATCATCGTCGTTAATGTCGTCGTTATTATCGTCATTATCTACGTTGTTATCGACATAAATATTATCTTTAATATCGTCGTTATTATTGTCATTATCTTCTTTTTATTGTCTTTATTATCGTCGTTAATATCGTCGTTATTATCGTCGTTAATATCGTCGTTAATATCGTCATTATCATCGTTGTTATCGTCCTTATTATCCTCATAATTATCGTCGTTAATATCGTCGTTATTTTGTCATAATCATCGTCGTTAATGTCGTCGTTATTATCGTCATTATCTACGTTGTTATCGTCATAAATATCATCGATAATATCGTCGTTATTATTGTCATTATCTTCTTTTTATCGTCGTTATTAACGTCGTTATTATCGTCGTTAATATCGTCGTTATTATCGTCGTTAATATCGTTATTATCATCGTTGTTATCGTCCTTATTATCCTCATAATTATCGTCGTTAATATCGTCGTTATTTTGTCACAATCATCGTCGTTAATGTCGTCGTTAATATCGTCATTATCATCGTTGTTATCGTCCTTATCATCCTCATAATTATCGTCGTTAATATCGTCGTTATTTTGTCATAATCATCGTCGTTAATGTCGTCGTTATTATCGTCATTATCATCGTTGTTATCATCCTTATCATCCTCATAATTATCGTCGTTAATATCGTCGTTATTTTGTCATAATCATCGACGATAATGTCGTCGTTAATATCGTCATTATCTACGTTGTTATCGTCATAAATATTATCTTTAATATCGTCGTTATTATTGTCATTATCTTCTTTTTATTGTCTTTATTATCGTCGTTAATATCGTCGTTATTATCGTCGTTAATATCGTCGTTAATATCGTCATTATCATCGTTGTTATCGTCCTTATCATCCTCATAATTATCGTCGTTAATATCGTCGTTATTTTGTCATAATCATCGTCGTTAATGTCGTCGTTATTATCGTCATTATCTACGTTGTTATCGTCATAAATATCATCGATAATATCGTCGTTATTATTGTCATTATCTTCTTTTTATCGTCGTTTTTAACGTCGTTATTATCGTCGTTAATATCGTCGTTAATATCGTCATTATAATCGTTGTTATCGTCCTTATTATCCTCATAATTATCGTCGTTAATATCGTCGTTATTTTGTCATAAACATCGTCGTTAATGTCGTCGTTATTATCGTCATTATCATCGTTGTTATCATCCTTATCATCCTCATAATTATCGTCGTTAATATCGTCGTTATTTTGTCACAATCATCGTCGTTAATGTCGTCGTTATTATCGTCATTATCATCGTTGTTATCGTCCTTATTATCCTCATAATTATCGTCGTTAATATCGTCGTTATTTTGTCATAATCGTCGTCGTTAATGTCGTCGTTATTATCGTCATTATCTACGTTGTTATCGTCATATATAACATCGATAATATCGTCGTTATTATTGTCATTATCTTCTTTTTATCGTCGTTATTAACGTCGTTATTATCGTCGTTAATATCGTCGTTAATATCGTCATTATCATCGTTGTTATCGTCCTTATCATCCTCATAATTATCGTCGTTAATATCGTGGTTATTTTGTCATAATCATCGTCGTTAATGTCGTCGTTATTATCGACATTATCTACGTTGTTATCGTCATAAATATCATCGATAATATCGTCGTTATTATTGTCATTATCTTCTTTTTATTGTCTTTATTATCGTCGTTAATATCGTCGTTATTATCGTCGTTAATATCGTCGTTAATATCGTCATTATCATCGTTGTTATCGTCCTTATCATCCTCATAATTATCGTCGTTAATATCGTCGTTATTTTGTCATAATCATCGTCGTTAATGTCGTCGTTATTATCGTCATTATCTACGTTGTTATCGTCATAAATATCATCGATAATATCGTCGTTATTATTGTCATTATCTTCTTTTTATCGTCGTTTTTAACGTCGTTATTATCGTCGTTAATATCGTCGTTAATATCGTCATTATAATCGTTGTTATCGTCCTTATTTTCCTCATAATTATCGTCGTTAATATCGTCGTTATTTTGTCATAATCATCGTCGTTAATGTCGTCGTTATTATCGTCATTATCTACGTTGTTATCGTCATAAATATCATCGATAATATCGTCGTTATTATTGTCATTATCTTCTTTTTATCGTCGTTTTTAACGTCGTTATTATCGTCGTTAATATCGTCGTTAATATCGTCATTATAATCGTTGTTATCGTCCTTATTATCCTCATAATTATCGTCGGTAATATCGTCGTTATTTTGTCATAAACATCGTCGTTAATGTCGTCGTTATTATCGTCATTATCATCGTTGTTATCATCCTTATCATCCTCATAATTATCGTCGTTAATATCGTCGTTATTTTGTCATAATCATCGACGATAATGTCGTCGTTATTATCGTCATTATCTTCGTTGTTATCGTCATAATTATCATCGTTAATATCGTCGTTATTATTGTCATTATCTTCTTTTTATCGACGTTATTATCGTCGTTAATATGGTCGTTATTATCGTCGTTAATATCGTCATTATCATCGTTGTTATCGTCCTTATTATCCTCATAATTATCGTCGTTAATATCGTCGTTATTTTGTCACAATCATCGTCGTTAATGTCGTCGTTATTATCGTCATTATCATCGTTGTTATCGTCCTTATCATCCTCATAATTATCGTCGTTAATATCGTCGTTATTTTGTCATAATCATCGTCGTTAATGTCGTCGTTATTATCGTCATTATCTACGTTGTTATCGTCATAAATATTATCGTTAATATCGTCGTTATTATTGTCATTATCTTCTTTTTATTGTCTTTATTATCGTCGTTAATATCGTCGTTATTATCGTCGTTAATATCGTCGTTAATATCGTCATTATCATCGTTGTTATCGTCCTTATTATCCTCATAATTATCGTCGTTAATATCGTCGTTATTTTGTCATAATCATCGTCGTTATTGTCGTCGTTATTATCGTCATTATCTACGTTGTTATCGTCATAAATAACATCGATAATATCGTCGTTATTATTGTCATTATCTTCTTTTTATCGTCGTTATTAACGTCGTTATTATCGTCGTTAATATCGTCGTTAATATCGTCATTATCATCGTTGTTATCGTCCTTATCATCCTCATAATTATCGTCGTTAATATCGTCGTTATTTTGTCATAATCATCGTCGTTAATGTCGTCGTTATTATCGTCATTATCTACGTTGTTATCGACATAAATATTATCTTTAATATCGTCGTTATTATTGTCATTATCTTCTTTTTATTGTCTTTATTATCGTCGTTAATATCGTCGTTATTATCGTCGTTAATATCGTCGTTAATATCGTCATTATCATCGTTGTTATCGTCCTTATTATCCTCATAATTATCGTCGTTAATATCGTCGTTATTTTGTCATAATCATCGTCGTTAATGTCGTCGTTATTATCGTCATTATCTACGTTGTTATCGTCATAAATATCATCGATAATATCGTCGTTATTATTGTCATTATCTTCTTTTTATCGTCGTTATTAACGTCGTTATTATCGTCGTTAATATCGTCGTTATTATCGTCGTTTATATCGTTATTATCATCGTTGTTATCGTCCTTATTATCCTCATAATTATCGTCGTTAATATCGTCGTTATTTTGTCACAATCATCGTCGTTAATGTCGTCGTTAATATCGTCATTATCATCGTTGTTATCGTCCTTATCATCCTCATAATTATCGTCGTTAATATCGTCGTTATTTTGTCATAATCATCGTCGTTAATGTCGTCGTTATTATCGACATTATCTACGTTGTTATCGTCATAAATATCATCGATAATATCGTCGTTATTATTGTCATTATCTTCTTTTTATCGTCGTTATTAACGTCGTTATTATCGTCGTTAATATCGTCGTTAATATCGTCATTATCATCGTTGTTATCGTCCTTATCATCCTCATAATTATCGTCGTTAATATCGTCCTTATTTTGTCATAATCATCGTCGTTAATGTCGTCGTTATTATCGTCATTATCTACGTTGTTATCGACATAAATATTATCTTTAATATCGTCGTTATTATTGTCATTATCTTCTTTTTATTGTCTTTATTATCGTCGTTAATATCGTCGTTATTATCGTCGTTAATATCGTCGTTAATATCGTCATTATCATCGTTGTTATCGTCCTTATTATCCTCATAATTATCGTCGTTAATATCGTCGTTATTTTGTCATAATCATCGTCGTTAATGTCGTCGTTATTATCGTCATTATCTACGTTGTTATCGTCATAAATATCATCGATAATATCGTCGTTATTATTGTCATTATCTTCTTTTTATCGTCGTTATTAACGTCGTTATTATCGTCGTTAATATCGTCGTTATTATCGTCGTTAATATCGTTATTATCATCGTTGTTATCGTCCTTATTATCCTCATAATTATCGTCGTTAATATCGTCGTTATTTTGTCATAATCATCGTCGTTAATGTCGTCGTTATTATCGTCATTATCTACGTTGTTATCGTCATAAATATCATCGATAATATCGTCGTTATTATTGTCATTATCTTCTTTTTATCGTCGTTTTTAACGTCGTTATTATCGTCGTTAATATCGTCGTTAATATCGTCATTATAATCGTTGTTATCGTCCTTATTATCCTCATAATTTTCGTCGTTAATATCGTCGTTATTTTGTCATAAACATCGTCGTTAAGTTCGTCGTTATTATCGTCATTGTCATCGTTGTTATCATCCTTATCATCCTCATAATTATCGTCGTTAATATCGTCGTTATTTTGTCACAATCATCGTCGCTAATGTCGTCGTTATTATCGTCATTATCATCGTTGTTATCGTCCTTATTATCCTCATAATTATCGTCGTTAATATCGTCGTTATTTTGTCATAATCGTCGTCGTTAATGTCGTCGTTATTATCGTCATTATCTACGTTGTTATCGTCATAAATAACATCGATAATATCGTCGTTATTATTGTCATTATCTTCTTTTTATCGTCGTTATTAACGTCGTTATTATCGTCGTTAATATCGTCGTTAATATCGTCATTATCATCGTTGTTATCGTCCTTATCATCCTCATAATTATCGTCGTTAATATCGTCGTTATTTTGTCATAATCATCGTCGTTAATGTCGTCGTTATTATCGTCATTATCTTCGTTGTTATCGACATAAATATTATCTTTAATATCGTCGTTATTATTGTCATTATCTTCTTTTTATTGTCTTTATTATCGTCGTTAATATCGTCGTTATTATCGTCGTTAATATCGTCGTTAATATCGTCATTATCATCGTTGTTATCGTCCTTATTATCCTCATAATTATCGTCGTTAATATCGTCGTTATTTTGTCATAATCATCGTCGTTAATGTCGTCGTTATTATCGTCATTATCTACGTTGTTATCGTCATAAATATCATCGATAATATCGTCGTTATTATTGTCATTATCTTCTTTTTATCGTCGTTATTAACGTCGTTATTATTGTCGTTAATATCGTCGTTATTATCGTCGTTAATATCGTTATTATCATCGTTGTTATCGTCCTTATTATCCTCATAATTATCGTCGTTAATATCGTCGTTATTTTGTCACAATCATCGTCGTTAATGTCGTCGTTAATATCGTCATTATCATCGTTGTTATCGTCCTTATCATCCTCATAATTATCGTCGTTAATATCGTCGTTATTTTGTCATAATCATCGTCGTTAATGTCGTCGTTATTATCGTCATTATCTACGTTGTTATCGTCATAAATATCATCGATAATATCGTCGTTATTATTGTCATTATCTTCTTTTTATCGTCCTTATTAACGTCGTTATTATCGTCGTTAATATCGTCGTTAATATCGTCATTATCATCGTTGTTATCGTCCTTATCATCCTCATAATTATCGTCGTTAATATCGTCGTTATTTTGTCATAATCATCGTCGTTAATGTCGTCGTTATTATCGTCATTATCTACGTTGTTATCGTCATAAATATCATCGATAATATCGTCGTTATTATTGTCATTATCTTCTTTTTATCGTCGTTTTTAACGTCGTTATTATCGTCGTTAATATCGTCGTTAATATCGTCATTATAATCGTTGTTATCGTCCTTATTTTCCTCATAATTATCGTCGTTAATATCGTCGTTATTTTGTCATAATCATCGTCGTTAATGTCGTCGTTATTATCGTCATTATCTACGTTGTTATCGTCATAAATATCATCGATAATATCGTCGTTATTATTGTCATTATCTTCTTTTTATCGTCGTTTTTAACGTCGTTATTATCGTCGTTAATATCGTCGTTAATATCGTCATTATAATCGTTGTTATCGTCCTTATTATCCTCATAATTATCGTCGTTAATATCGTCGTTATTTTGTCATAAACATCGTCGTTAATGTCGTCGTTATTATCGTCATTATCATCGTTGTTATCATCCTTATCATCCTCATAATTATCGTCGTTAATATCGTCGTTATTTTGTCATAATCATCGACGATAATGTCGTCGTTATTATCGTCATTATCTTCGTTGTTATCGTCATAATTATCATCGTTAATATCGTCGTTATTATTGTCATTATCTTCTTTTTATCGACGTTATTATCGTCGTTAATATGGTCGTTATTATCGTCGTTAATATCGTCATTATCATCGTTGTTATCGTCCTTATTATCCTCATAATTATCGTCGTTAATATCGTCGTTATTTTGTCACAATCATCGTCGTTAATGTCGTCGTTATTATCGTCATTATCATCGTTGTTATCGTCCTTATCATCCTCATAATTATCGTCGTTAATATCGTCGTTATTTTGTCATAATCATCGTCGTTAATATCGTCATTATCATCGTTGTTATCGTCCTTATCATCCTCATAATTATCGTCGTTAATATCGTCGTTATTTTGTCATAATCATCGTCGTTAATGTCGTCGTTATTATCGTCATTATCTACGTTGTTATCGTCATAAATATCATCGATAATATCGTCTTTATTATTGTCATTATCTTCTTTTTATCGTCGTTTTTAACGTCGTTATTATCGTCGTTAATATCGTCGTTAATATCGTCATTATAATCGTTGTTATCGTCCTTATTATCCTCATAATTATCGTCGTTAATATCGTCGTTATTTTGTCATAAACATCGTCGCTAATGTCGTCGTTATTATCGTCATTATCATCGTTGTTATCGTCCTTATCATCCTCATAATTATCGTCGTTAATATCGTCGTTATTTTGTCATAATCATCGTCGTTAATGTCGTCGTTATTATCGTCATTATCTACGTTGTTATCGTCATAAATATTATCTTTAATATCGTCGTTATTATTGTCATTATCTTCTTTTTATTGTCTTTATTATCGTCGTTAATATCGTCGTTATTATCGTCGTTAATATCGTCGTTAATATCGTCATTATCATCGTTGTTATCGTCCTTATTATCCTCATAATTATCGTCGTTAATATCGTCGTTATTTTGTCATAATCGTCGTCGTTAATGTCGTCGTTATTATCGTCATTATCTACGTTGTTATCGTCATAAATAACATCGATAATATCGTCGTTATTATTGTCATTATCTTCTTTTTATCGTCGTTATTAACGTCGTTATTATCGTCGTTAATATCGTCGTTAATATCGTCATTATCATCGTTGTTATCGTCCTTATCATCCTCATAATTATCGTCGTTAATATCGTCGTTATTTTGTCATAATCATCGTCGTTAATGTCGTCGTTATTATCGTCATTATCTACGTTGTTATCGACATAAATATTATCTTTAATATCGTCGTTATTATTGTCATTATCTTCTTTTTATTGTCTTTATTATCGTCGTTAATATCGTCGTTATTATCGTCGTTAATATCGTCGTTAATATCGTCATTATCATCGTTGTTATCGTCCTTATTATCCTCATAATTATCGTCGTTAATATCGTCGTTATTTTGTCATAATCATCGTCGTTAATGTCGTCGTTATTATCGTCATTATCTACGTTGTTATCGTCATAAATATCATCGATAATATCGTCGTTATTATTGTCATTATCTTCTTTTTATCGTCGTTATTAACGTCGTTATTATCGTCGTTAATATCGTCGTTATTATCGTCGTTAATATCGTTATTATCATCGTTGTTATCGTCCTTATTATCCTCATAATTATCGTCGTTAATATCGTCGTTATTTTGTCACAATCATCGTCGTTAATGTCGTCGTTAATATCGTCATTATCATCGTTGTTATCGTCCTTATCATCCTCATAATTATCGTCGTTAATATCGTCGTTATTTTGTCATAATCATCGTCGTTAATGTCGTCGTTATTATCGTCATTATCTACGTTGTTATCGTCATAAATATCATCGATAATATCGTCGTTATTATTGTCATTATCTTCTTTTTATCGTCGTTATTAACGTCGTTATTATCGTCGTTAATATCGTCGTTAATATCGTCATTATCATCGTTGTTATCGTCCTTATCATCCTCATAATTATCGTCGTTAATATCGTCGTTATTTTGTCATAATCATCGTCGTTAATGTCGTCGTTATTATCGTCATTATCTACGTTGTTATCGTCATAAATATCATCGATAATATCGTCGTTATTATTGTCATTATCTTCTTTTTATTGTCTTTATTATCGTCGTTAATATCGTCGTTATTATCGTCGTTAATATCGTCGTTAATATCGTCATTATCATCGTTGTTATCGTCCTTATCATCCTCATAATTATCGTCGTTAATATCGTCGTTATTTTGTCATAATCATCGTCGTTAATGTCGTCGTTATTATCGTCATTATCTACGTTGTTATCGTCATAAATATCATCGATAATATCGTCGTTATTATTGTCATTATATTCTTTTTATCGTCATTTTTAACGTCGTTATTATCGTCGTTAATATCGTCGTTAATATCGTCATTATAATCGTTGTTATCGTCCTTATTATCCTCATAATTATCGTCGTTAATATCGTCGTTATTTTGTCATAAACATCGTCGTTAATGTCGTCGTTATTATCGTCATTATCATCGTTGTTATCATCCTTATCATCCTCATAATTATCGTCGTTAATATCGTCGTTATTTTGTCATAATCATCGACGATAATGTCGTCGTTATTATCGTCATTATCTTCGTTGTTATCGTCATAATTATCATCGTTAATATCGTCGTTGTTATTGTCATTATCTTCTTTTTATCGACGTTATTATCGTCGTTAATATCGTCGTTATTATCGTCGTTAATATCGTCATTATCATCGTTGTTATCGTCCTTATTATCCTCATAATTATCGTCGTTAATATCGTCGTTATTTTGTCACAATCATCGTCGTTAATGTCGTCGTTATTATCGTCATTATCATCGTTGTTATCGTCCTTATCATCCTAATAATTATCGTCGTTAATATCGTCGTTATTTTGTCATAATCATCGTCGTTAATGTCGTCGTTATTATCGTCATTATCTACGTTGTTATCGTCATAAATATTATCGTTAATATCGTCGTTATTATTGTCATTATCGTCTTTTTATTGTCTTTATTATCGTCGTTAATATCGTCGTTATTATCGTCGTTAATATCGTCGTTAATATCGTCATTATCATCGTTGTTATCGTCCTTATTATCCTCATAATTATCGTCGTTAATATCGTCGTTATTTTGTCATAATCGTCGTCGTTAATGTCGTCGTTATTATCGTCATTATCTACGTTGTTATCGTCATAAATAACATCGATAATATCGTCGTTATTATTGTCATTATCTTCTTTTTATCGTCGTTATTAACGTCGTTATTATCGTCGTTAATATCGTCGTTAATATCGTCATTATCATCGTTGTTATCGTCCTTATCATCCTCATAATTATCGTCGTTAATATCGTCGTTATTTTGTCATAATCATCGTCGTTAATGTCGTCGTTATTATCGTCATTATCTACGTTGTTATCGACATAAATATTATCTTTAATATCGTCGTTATTATTGTCATTATCTTCTTTTTATTGCCTTTATTATCGTCGTTAATATCGTCGTTATTATCGTCGTTAATATCGTCGTTAATATCGTCATTATCATCGTTGTTATCGTCCTTATTATCCTCATAATTATCGTCGTTAATATCGTCGTTATTTTGTCATAATCATCGTCGTTAATGTCGTCGTTATTATCGTCATTATCTACGTTGTTGTCGTCATAAATATCATCGATAATATCGTCGTTATTATTGTCATTATCTTCTTTTTATCGTCGTTATTAACGTCGTTATTATCGTCGTTAATATCGTCGTTATTATCGTCGTTAATATCGTTATTATCATCGTTGTTATCGTTTTTATTATCCTCATAATTATCGTCGTTAATATCGTCGTTATTTTGTCATAATCATCGTCGTTAATGTCGTCGTTATTATCGTCATTATCTACGTTGTTATCGTCATAAATATTATCTTTAATATCGTCGTTATTATTGTCATTATCTTCTTTTTATTGTCTTTATTATCGTCGTTAATATCGTCGTTATTATCGTCGTTAATATCGTCGTTAATATCGTCATTATCATCGTTGTTATCGTCCTTATTATCCTCATAATTATCGTCGTTAATATCGTCGTTATTTTGTCATAATCGTCGTCGTTAATGTCGTCGTTATTGTCGTCATTATCTACGTTGTTATCGTCATAAATAACATCGATAATATCGTCGTTATTATTGTCATTATCTTCTTTTTATCGTCGTTATTAACGTCGTTATTATCGTCGTTAATATCGTCGTTGATATCGTCATTATCATCGTTGTTATCGTCCTTATCATCCTCATAATTATCGTCGTTAATATCGTCGTTATTTTGTCATAATCATCGTCGTTAATGTCGTCGTTATTATCGTCATTATCTACGTTGTTATCGACATAAATATTATCTTTAATATCGTCGTTATTATTGTCATTATCTTCTTTTTATTGTCTTTATTATCGTCGTTAATATCGTCGTTATTATCGTCGTTAATATCGTCGTTAATATCGTCATTATCATCGTTGTTATCGTCCTTATTATCCTCATAATTATCGTCGTTAATATCGTCGTTATTTTGTCATAATCATCGTCGTTTATGTCGTCGTTATTATCGTCATTATCTACGTTGTTATCGTCATAAATATCATCGATAATATCGTCGTTATTATTGTCATTATCTTCTTTTTATCGTCGTTATTAACGTCGTTATTATCGTCGTTAATATCGTCGTTATTATCGTCGTTAATATCGTTGTTATCGTCCTTATCATCCTCATAATTATCGTCGTTAATATCGTCGTTATTTTGTCATAATCATCGTCGTTAATGTCGTCGTTATTATCGTCATTATCTACGTTGTTATCGACATAAATATTATCTTTAATATCGTCGTTATTATTGTCATTATCTTCTTTTTATTGTCTTTATTATCGTCGTTAATATCGTCGTTATTATCGTCGTTAATATCGTCGTTAATATCGTCATTATCATCGTTGTTATCGTCCTTATTATCCTCATAATTATCGTCGTTAATATCGTCGTTATTTTGTCATAATCATCGTCGTTAATGTCGTCGTTATTATCGTCATTATCTACGTTGTTATCGTCATAAATATCATCGATAATATCGTCGTTATTATTGTCATTATCTTCTTTTTATCGTCGTTATTAACGTCGTTATTATCGTCGTTAATATCGTCGTTATTATCGTCGTTAATATCGTTATTATCATCGTTGTTATCGTCCTTATTATCCTCATAATTATCGTCGTTAATATCGTCGTTATTTTGTCACAATCATCGTCGTTAATGTCGTCGTTAATATCGTCATTATCATCGTTGTTATCGTCCTTATCATCCTCATAATTATCGTCGTTAATATCGTCGTTATTTTGTCATAATCATCGTCGTTAATGTCGTCGTTATTATCGTCATTATCTACGTTGTTATCGTCGAAATATCATCGATAATATCGTCGTTATTATTGTCATTATCTTCTTTTTATCGTCGTTATTAACGTCGTTATTATCGTCGTTAATATCGTCGTTAATATCGTCATTATCATCGTTGTTATCGTCCTTATCATCCTCATAATTATCGTCGTTAATATCGTCGTTATTTTGTCATAATCATCGTCGTTAATGTCGTCGTTATTATCGTCATTATCTACGTTGTTATCGTCATAAATATCATCGATAATATCGTCGTTATTATTGTCATTATCTTCTTTTTATTGTCTTTATTATCGTCGTTAATATCGTCGTTATTATCGTCGTTAATATCGTCGTTAATATCGTCATTATCATCGTTGTTATCGTCCTTATCATCCTCATAATTATCGTCGTTAATATCGTCGTTATTTTGTCATAATCATCGTCGTTAATGTCGTCGTTATTATCGTCATTATCTACGTTGTTATCGTCATAAATATCATCGATAATATCGTCGTTATTATTGTCATTATCTTCTTTTTATCGTCGTTTTTAACGTCGTTATTATCGTCGTTAATATCGTCGTTAATATCGTCATTATCATCGTTGTTATCGTCCTTATCATCCTCATAATTATCGTCGTTAATATCGTCGTTATTTTGTCATAATCATCGTCGTTAATGTCGTCGTTATTATCGTCATTATCTACGTCGTTATCGTCATAAATATCATCGATAATATCGTCGTTATTATTGTCATTATCTTCTTTTTATTGTCTTTATTATCGTCGTTAATATCGTCGTTATTATCGTCGTTAATATCGTCGTTAATATCGTCATTATCATCGTTGTTATCGTCCTTATCATCCTCATAATTATCGTCGTTAATATCGTCGTTATTTTGTCATAATCATCGTCGTTAATGTCGTCGTTATTATCGTCATTATCTACGTTGTAATCGTCATAAATATCATCGATAATATCGTCGTTATTATTGTCATTATCTTCTTTTTATCGTCGTTATTAACGTCGTTATTATCGTCGTTAATATCGTCGTTAATATCGTCATTATCATCGTTGTTATCGTCCTTATCATCCTCATAATTATCGTCGTTAATATCGTCTTTATTTTGTCATAATCATCGTCGTTAATGTCGTCGTTATTATCGTCATTATCATCGTTGTTATCGTCATAAATATCATCGATAATATCGTCGTTATTATTGTCATTATCTTCTTTTTATCGTCGTTATTAACGTCGTTATTATCGTCGTTAATATCGTCGTTAATATCGTCATTATCATCGTTGTTATCGTCCTTATTATCCTCATAATTATCGTCGTTAATATCGTCGTTATTTTGTCACAATCATCGTCGTTAATGTCGTCGTTATTATCGTCATTATCATCGTTGTTATCGTCCTTATCATCCTCATAATTATCGTCGTTAATATCGTCGTTATTTTGTCATAATCATTAACGATAATGTCGTCGTTATTATCGTCATTATCTTCGTTGTTATCGTCATAATTATCATCGTTAATATCGTCGTTATTATTGTCATTATCTTCTTTTTATCGTCGTTATTATCGTCGTTAATATCGTCGTTATTATCGTCGTTAATATCGTCGTTAATATCGTCATTATCATCGTTGTTATCGTCCTTATTATCCTCATAATTATCGTCGTTAATATCGTCGATATTTTGTCACAATCATCGTCGTTAATGTCGTCGTTATTATCGTCATTATCTACGTTGTTATCGTCATAAATATCATCGATAATATCGTCGTTATTATTGTCATTATCTTCTTTTTATCGTCGTTATTAACGTCGTTATTATCGTCGTTAATATCGTCGTTAATATCTTCATTATAATCGTTGTTATCGTCCTTATTATCCTCATAATTATCGTCGTTAATATCGTCGTTATTTTGTCATAAACATCGTCGTTAATGTCGTCGTTATTATCGTCATTATCATCGTTGTTATCATCCTTATCATCCTCATAATTATCGTCGTTAATATCGTCGTTATTTTGTCATAATCATCGTCGTTAATGTCGTCGTTATTATCGTCATTATCATCGTTGTTATCGTCCTTATTATCTTCATAATTATCGTCGTTAATATCGTCGTTATTTTGTCACAATCATCGTCGTTAATGTCGTCGTTATTATCGTCATTATCATCGTTGTTATCGTCCTTATCATCCTCATAATTATCGTCGTTAATATCGTCGTTATTTTGTCATAATCATCGTCGTTAATGTCGTCGTTATTATCGTCATTATCTTCGTTGTTATCGTCATAATTATCATCGTTAATATCGTCGTTATTATTGTCATTATCTTCTTTTAATCGTCGTTATTATCGTCGTTAATATCGTCGTTATTATCGTCGTTAATATCGTCGTTAATATCGTCATTATCATCGTTGTTATCGTCCTTATTATCCTCATAATTATCGTCGTTAATATCGTCGTTATTTTGTCATAATCATCGTCGTAAATGTCGTCGTTATTATCGTCATTATCTACGTTGTTATCGTCATAAATATCATCGATAATATCGTCGTTATTATTGTCATTATCTTCTTTTTATCGTCGTTATTAACGTCGTTATTATCGTCGTTAATATCGTCGTTATTATCGTCGTTAATATCGTTATTATCATCGTTGTTATCGTCCTTATTATCCTCATAATTATCGTCGTTAATATCGTCGTTATTTTGTCACAATCATCGTCGTTAATGTCGTCGTTAATATCGTCATTATCATCGTTGTTATCGTCCTTATCATCCTCATAATTATCGTCGTTAATATCGTCGTTATTTTGTCATAATCATCGTCGTTAATGTCGTCGTTATTATCGTCATTATCTACGTTGTTATCGTCATAAATATCATCGATAATATCGTCGTTATTATTGTCATTATCTTCTTTTTATCGTCGTTATTAACGTCGTTATTATCGTCGTTAATATCGTCGTTAATATCGTCATTATCATCGTTGTTATCGTCCTTATCATCCTCATAATTATCGTCGTTAATATCGTCGTTATTTTGTCATAATCATCGTCGTTAATGTCGTCGTTATTATCGTCATTATCTACGTTGTTATCGTCATAAATATCATCAATAATATCGTCGTTATTATTGTCATTATCTTCTTTTTATTGTCTTTATTATCGTCGTTAATATCGTCGTTATTATCGTCGTTAATATCGTCGTTAATATCGTCATTATCATCGTTGTTATCGTCCTTATCATCCTCATAATTATCGTCGTTAATATCGTCGTTATTTTGTCATAATCATCGTCGTTAATGTCGTCGTTATTATCGTCATTATCTACGTTGTTATCGTCATAAATATCATCGATAATATCGTCGTTATTATTGTCATTATCTTCTTTTTATCGTCGTTTTTAACGTCGTTATTATCGTCGATAATATCGTCGTTAATATCGTCATTATAATCGTTGTTATCGTCCTTATTATCCTCATAATTATCGTCGTTAATATCGTCGTTATTTTGTCATAAACATCGTCGTTAATGTCGTCGTTATTATCGTCATTATCATCGTTGTTATCATCCTTATCATCCTCATAATTATCGTCGTTAATATCGTCGTTATTTTGTCATAATCATCGTCGTTAATGTCGTCGTTATTATCGTCATTATCTACGTTGTAATCGTCATAAATATCATCGATAATATCGTCGTTATTATTGTCATTATCTTCTTTTTATTGTCTTTATTATCGTCGTTAATATCGTCGTTATTTCGTCATTATCATCGTTGTTATCGTCGTTATTATCGTCGTTAATATCGTCATTATCATCGTTGTTATCGTCCTTATTATCCTCATAATTATCGTCGTTAATATCGTCGTTATTATCGTCATTGTCATCGTTGTTATCGTCGTTATTATCCTCATAATTATCGTCGTTATTATCGTCGTTATTTCGTCATTATCATCGTTGTTATCGTCGTTATTATCGTCGTTAATATCGTCATTATCATCGTTGTTATCGTCCTTATTATCCTCATAATTATCGTCGTTAATATCGTCGTTATTTTGTCATAATCATCGTCGTTAATGTCGTCGTTATTATCGTCATTATCTACGTTGTTATCGTCATAAATATCATCGATAATATCGTCGTTATTATTGTCATTATCTTCTTTTTATCGTCGTTATTAACGTCGTTATTATCGTCGTTAATATCGTCGTTATTATCGTCGTTAATATCGTTATTATCATCGTTGTTATCGTCCTTATTATCCTCATAATTATCGTCGTTAATATCGTCGTTATTTTGTCACAATCATCGTCGTTAATGTCGTCGTTAATATCGTCATTATCATCGTTGTTATCGTCCTTATCATCCTCATAATTATCGTCGTTAATATCGTCGTTATTTTGTCACAATCATCGTCGTTAATGTCGTCGTTATTATCGTCATTATCATCGTTGTTATCGTCCTTATCATCCTCATAATTATCGTCGTTAATATCGTCGTTATTTTGTCATAATCATCGTCGTTAATGTCGTCGTTATTATCGTCATTATCTACGTTGTTATCGTCATAAATATTATCTTTAATATCGTCGTTATTATTGTCATTATCTTCTCTTTATTGTCTTTATTATCGTCGTTAATATCGTCGTTATTATCGTCGTTAATATCGTCGTTAATATCGTCATTATCATCGTTGTTATCGTCCTTATTATCTTCATAATTATCGTCGTTAATATCGTCGTTATTTTGTCATAATCATCGTCGTTAATGTCGTCGTTATTATCGTCATTATCTACGTTGTTATCGTCATAAATATCATCGATAATATCGTCGTTATTATTGTCATTATCTTCTTTTTATCGTCGTTTTTAACGTCGTTATTATCGTCGTTAATATCGTCGTTAATATCGTCATTATAATCGTTGTTATCGTCCTTATTATCCTCATAATTATCGTCGTTAATATCGTCGTTATTTTGTCATAAACATCGTCGTTAATGTCGTCGTTATTATCGTCATTATCTACGTTGTTATCGTCATAAATATTATCTTTAATATCGTCGTTATTATTGTCATTATCTTCTCTTTATTGTCTTTATTATCGTCGTTAATATCGTCGTTATTATCGTCGTTAATATCGTCGTTAATATCGTCATTATCATCGTTGTTATCGTCCTTATTATCTTCATAATTATCGTCGTTAATATCGTCGTTATTTTGTCATAATCATCGTCGTTAATGTCGTCGTTATTATCGTCATTATCTACGTTGTTATCGACATAAATATTATCTTTAATATCGTCGTTATTATTGTCATTATCTTCTTTTTATTGTCTTTATTATCGTCGTTAATATCGTCGTTATTATCGTCGTTAATATCGTCGTTAATATCGTCATTATCATCGTTGTTATCGTCCTTATTATCCTCATAATTATCGTCGTTAATATCGTCGTTATTTTGTCATAATCATCGTCGTTAATGTCGTCGTTATTATCGTCATTATCTACGTTGTTATCGTCATAAATATCATCGATAATATCGTCGTTATTATTGTCATTATCTTCTTTTTATCGTCGTTATTAACGTCGTTATTATCGTCGTTAATATCGTCGTTATTATCGTCGTTAATATCGTTATTATCATCGTTGTTATCGTCCTTATTATCCTCATAATTATCGTCGTTAATATCGTCGTTATTTTGTCACAATCATCGTCGTTAATGTCGTCGTTATTATCGTCATTATCTACGTTGTAATCGTCATAAATATCATCGATAATATCGTCGTTATTATTGTCATTATCTTCTTTTTATTGTCTTTATTATCGTCATTAATATCGTCGTTGTTTCGTCATTATCATCGTTGTTATCGTCGTTATTATCGTCGTTAATATCGTCATTATCATCGTTGTTATCGTCCTTATTATCCTCATAATTATCGTCGTTAATATCGTCGTTATTATCGTCATTGTCATCGTTGTTATCGTCGTTATTATCCTCATAATTATCGTCGTTATTATCGTCGTTATTTCGTCATTATCATCGTTGTTATCGTCGTTATTATCGTCGTTAATATCGTCATTATCATCGTTGTTATCGTCCTTATTATCCTCATAATTATCGTCGTTAATATCGTCGTTATTTTGTCACAATCATCGTCGTTAATGTCGTCGTTATTAACGTCATTATCATCGTTGTTATCGTCCTTATTATCCTCATAATTATCGTAGTTAATATCGTCGTTATTTTGTCATAAACATCGTCGCTAATGTCGTCGTTATTATCGTCATTATCATCGTTGTTATCGTCCTTATCATCCTCATAATTATCGTCGTTAATATCGTCGTTATTTTGTCATAATCATCGTCGTTAATGTCGTCGTTATTATCGTCATTATCATCGTTGTTATCGTCCTTATTATCTTCATAATTATCGTCGTTAATATCGTCGTTATTTTGTCACAATCATCGTCGTTAATGTCGTCGTTATTATCGTCATTATCATCGTTGTTATCGTCCTTATCATCCTCATAATTATCGTCGTTAATATCGTCGTTATTTTGTCATAATCATCGTCGTTAATGTCGTCGTTATTATCGTCATTATCTACGTTGTTATCGTCATAAATATTATCTTTAATATCGTCGTTATTATTGTCATTATCTTCTCTTTATTGTCTTTATTATCGTCGTTAATATCGTCGTTATTATCGTCGTTAATATCGTCGTTAATATCGTCATTATCATCGTTGTTATCGTCCTTATTATCTTCATAATTATCGTCGTTAATATCGTCGTTATTTTGTCATAATCATCGTCGTTAATGTCGTCGTTATTATCGTCATTATCTACGTTGTTATCGTCATAAATATCATCGATAATATCGTCGTTATTATTGTCATTATCTTCTTTTTATCGTCGTTATTAACGTCGTTATTATCGTCGTTAATATCGTCGTTAATATCGTCATTATCATCGTTGTTATCGTCCTTATTATCCTCATAATTATCGTCGTTAATATCGTCGTTATTTTGTCATAATCATCGTCGTTAATGTCGTCGTTATTATCGTCATTATCTACGTTGTTATCGACATAAATATTATCTTTAATATCGTCGTTATTATTGTCATTATCTTCTTTTTATTGTCTTTATTATCGTCGTTAATATCGTCGTTATTATCGTCGTTAATATCGTCGTTAATATCGTCATTATCATCGTTGTTATCGTCCTTATTATCCTCATAATTATCGTCGTTAATATCGTCGTTATTTTGTCATAATCATCGTCGTTAATGTCGTCGTTATTATCGTCATTATCTACGTTGTTATCGTCATAAATATCATCGATAATATCGTCGTTATTATTGTCATTATCTTCTTTTTATCGTCGTTATTAACGTCGTTATTATCGTCGTTAATATCGTCGTTATTATCGTCGTTAATATCGTTATTATCATCGTTGTTATCGTCCTTATTATCCATATAATTATCGTCGTTAATATCGTCGTTATTTTGTCACAATCATCGTCGTTAATGTCGTCTTTAATATCGTCATTATCATCGTTGTTATCGTCCTTATCATCCTCATAATTATCGTCGTTAATATCGTCGTTATTTTGTCATAATCATCGTCGTTAATGTCGTCGTTATTATGGTCATTATCTACGTTGTTATCGTCATAAATATCATCGATAATATCGTCGTTATTATTGTCATTATCTTCTTTTTATCGTCGTTATTAACGTCGTTATTATCGTCGTTAATATCGTCGTTAATATCGTCATTATCATCGTTGTTATCGTCCTTATCATCCTCATAATTATCGTCGTTAATATCGTCGTTATTTTGTCATAATCATCGTCGTTAATGTCGTCGTTATTATCGTCATTATCATCGTTGTTATCGTCCTTATTATCTTCATAATTATCGTCGTTAATATCGTCGTTATTTTGTTACAATCATCGTCGTTAATGTCGTCGTTATTATCGTCATTATCATCGTTGTTATCGTCCTTATCATCCTCATAATTATCGTCGTTAATATCGTCGTTATTTTGTCATAATCATCGTCGTTAATGTCGTCGTTATTATCGTCATTATCTACGTTGTTATCGTCATAAATATTATCTTTAATATCGTCGTTATTATTGTCATTATCTTCTCTTTATTGTCTTTATTATCGTCGTTAATATCGTCGTTATTATCGTCGTTAATATCGTCGTTAATATCGTCATTATCATCGTTGTTATCGTCCTTATTATCTTCATAATTATCGTCGTTAATATCGTCGTTATTTTGTCATAATCATCGTCGTTAATGTCGTCGTTATTATCGTCATTATCTACGTTGTTATCGTCATAAATATCATCGATAATATCGTCGTTATTATTGTCATTATCTTCTTTTTATCGTCGTTATTAACGTCGTTATTATCGTCGTTAATATCGTCGTTAATATCGTCATTATCATCGTTGTTATCGTCCTTATTATCCTCATAATTATCGTCGTTAATATCGTCGTTATTTTGTCATAATCATCGTCGTTAATGTCGTCGTTATTATCGTCATTATCTACGTTGTTATCGACATAAATATTATCTTTAATATCGTCGTTATTATTGTCATTATCTTCTTTTTATTGTCTTTATTATCGTCGTTAATATCGTCGTTATTATCGTCGTTAATATCGTTATTATCATCGTTGTTATCGTCCTTATTATCCTCATAATTATCGTCGTTAATATCGTCGTTATTTTGTCACAATCATCGTCGTTAATGTCGTCGTTATTATCGTCATTATCTACGTTGTAATCGTCATAAATATCATCGATAATATCGTCGTTATTATTGTCATTATCTTCTTTTTATTGTCTTTATTATCGTCATTAATATCGTCGTTGTTTCGTCATTATCATCGTTGTTATCGTCGTTATTATCGTCGTTAATATCGTCATTATCATCGTTGTTATCGTCCTTATTATCCTCATAATTATCGTCGTTAATATCGTCGTTATTATCGTCATTGTCATCGTTGTTATCGTCGTTATTATCCTCATAATTATCGTCGTTATTATCGTCGTTATTTCGTCATTATCATCGTTGTTATCGTCGTTATTATCGTCGTTAATATCGTCATTATCATCGTTGTTATCGTCCTTATTATCCTCATAATTATCGTCGTTAATATCGTCGTTATTTTGTCACAATCATCGTCGTTAATGTCGTCGTTATTAACGTCATTATCATCGTTGTTATCGTCCTTATTATCCTCATAATTATCGTAGTTAATATCGTCGTTATTTTGTCATAAACATCGTCGCTAATGTCGTCGTTATTATCGTCATTATCATCGTTGTTATCGTCCTTATCATCCTCATAATTATCGTCGTTAATATCGTCGTTATTTTGTCATAATCATCGTCGTTAATGTCGTCGTTATTATCGTCATTATCATCGTTGTTATCGTCCTTATTATCTTCATAATTATCGTCGTTAATATCGTCGTTATTTTGTCACAATCATCGTCGTTAATGTCGTCGTTATTATCGTCATTATCATCGTTGTTATCGTCCTTATCATCCTCATAATTATCGTCGTTAATATCGTCGTTATTTTGTCATAATCATCGTCGTTAATGTCGTCGTTATTATCGTCATTATCTACGTTGTTATCGTCATAAATATTATCTTTAATATCGTCGTTATTATTGTCATTATCTTCTCTTATTGTCTTTATTATCGTCGTTAATATCGTCGTTATTATCGTCGTTAATATCGTCGTTAATATCGTCATTATCATCGTTGTTATCGTCCTTATTATCTTCATAATTATCGTCGTTAATATCGTCGTTATTTTGTCATAATCATCGTCGTTAATGTCGTCGTTATTATCGTCATTATCTACGTTGTTATCGTCATAAATATCATCGATAATATCGTCGTTATTATTGTCATTATCTTCTTTTTATCGTCGTTATTAACGTCGTTATT